>CAWUFW010002543.1:1397500-1427500 GCA_963921515.1 Calotriton arnoldi | reverse complement strand
AACACAAAGGTGACCCGTCCAGCTTTGGAAAGAGCCTTCCAGTGTGCTGCAACACGTGTCGCTGCATTTTTAGTAACTATTGAGCCATTTGAGCTAGAACCAAACATTTATTTTGTTAAAATCTGAAGATTATGTGGCAGATGATGGATTATGTGGCAAATGCGGCAAATCTATAATTATGCGAAATTCGCAGACGCTGCTCAATTGCATAATTCCAATAGCCCTGCTTATTACTGTGTAAATCTAATCCTATTACTGTGTAAAACTGACCCTACTGATAAGTGAGAGTGGGATGTTCATGGCATTTGCACCAGGTGATTGTATTTGTTTTCTTTCTCTTTCAAAATCAGAAGAGACTCCCTTCACATTGGCAAATCATGTACCTAGAGAACCTAGCAACAACTCCTAGAAATATAATGTTCAAAGACACCACAAACAGTTATAACATTGGTCTGCAAAAGAGGCTAAGCAGTGGTTGAAAAAAATGAATAAGGCTTGTAGGTGCTAATATAAGGTTCATGCATGTCAATGCATGCATCAAGTACATTTTAGGTCTGGCCCAGGGCCAGCTTTCGCTGCCTCGCAAGCCTTATGTAAAAAAATCATAAATAAAAATAAATAGTTATCAAATCATGGCAATTGTGTATGTGTAAAAACCCAAAGTTCTCAATTAAGGTGTCCCTTATGGCTGGATACTTTCTCCTCTTTTATTTAATATCTACTTGCACCCTCTGGCCTAACTGTTGAAGAAAGGGGGTTCAAAATGTTATATGTACACAGAATTGATCTTTGGGGTGGTTATGAACCAATATAATACTTCTTTCCTAGCGCAGAGTCTTTTGGTATGCTCATGGATGTCACAGAAATGCTTGAAATTAAATCCATCTGAGCTGCCAATTATTTCTGTGGGCACAGGTGCCCTGGATTTGTCTGACCTGGCCTTCAATAATGGACCCCTGTCCTCCTTCTACACAACAATCCATTATTTGGGAACCTATCCTGATGCTAACTTATATTTGGCCCTCATGCTTCCAAGATTTCAAGCATCTGCTTTTTCCATTTGAAAACTACATGAAATACTCTGCCAGTCACACATAATAGATTCCATGTTTCTCTGATCAACGCATATGTTCAGTCTCGCCTTGTATATAGCAATGCGACTCTTATCAGATGGTGACAAATCACTGAAATAATGCGGCTGCCCGTTTGATTTGCAGGGTTCCAAAATACCAAAATATTTCACCTTTCTTAAAACAATTACATAGGCTTCTGGTCCATTAAAGAATTGTTATCAAGTTCATAGTGCATAGAGCAGTTTTCCAACACTTCCCACATTTTATTGCATTTAAATTCTGTTGAGACAGGCACCCCCTGAGTTGAAGGTAGAATGATAAGTTTCTCCTCACAATCCCTAGAACTGTCACCTTCGGCAACAGCGCCTTCTCAATTGCAGACAGTAGGAATAATACTTCTCTACCGTTATCCGTTAATTCGAAATCTTCACTTATTACACTTGAAAACATACTTATTTCTTAAATTAACTCTGCTACGGTTAGGTTATTATAGTACCAAGAAACATTGGTGTACTGGTGCTGTACAAGTAAGCTTTACATAGCATAACATACTTTGACTTTAAGTAATACCTCTTAATCATTTGGTCTGTTCGGCTCTCATTCATGTTATTTTCACCCATCACAGCATTCAGCAAAGGGCAATGGGTCAGCCCATTGCAGCCACTAGCTCTCCTGCAATGGCATCATTTCGCCTGTTCACATGTGCACATCTACTTCAAAAGAATGGTGTTTCATTGACCGGGCTGGTGCACCAATATATTTTCCTTCGCCAATACTTTTTATTTTCCATTCATTATCTTGATTTTTTAAATCCTTGTGTGTTTTAAATAGGTATTCAGGTTGCTGCAATTCAATACCAATAGTCCCTTTCTTTGTGCAAATAAGAATCATATTTTCCCATTATGTACATAACTAAAAAGTGTCTATGAACCTGTACTATGTACACAAGCTAGAAAATACTGCTACTGTTTAGTTAAAATTATGTGCAATGATCATTTTTTTTTAATTTTAAAATTTGTATTGCAATCATATGGTTGCCACGCTTGGGTGGTGTCTCTTTTCTTCTGCTTATTTTTGTAGCACATGCAATTGCATTTGTGTGTAATATATACATATATTTTTAAATTGACCATTGCAGCAGCTCGCCAAGGCCAGAACCAATAGACTTTTGGGTTTTCTTGTCTTTTAAAATAATGTTCTTATTGTTTTCTGAGTCAATCACCATTTCTGCTAGGGGTTTGTGTTAAGACTGTTAATGAAATGGCATAACATTTTTAAATCTATAAAATGTAAAATTACCCCATTTAGAAATAGCGCCTGATTTTACCTTGTTCATAAGCCCGATGTTAGAGAGAGCTGAGCGAAACAACAAATGGTACAGGGCCCTTGAAAGTTATTTTGTTGAAGACAAAATGTCTTTTTGAGCAATTTGTGTAATTGAAACTGTACAGGCCTTACTGTCCGAGACAGAGGGTGATTTGGGCGCACTTACAAGAAAGTTGAATTTTGCAAAGCAAGGTCAGTACCTGCATCACAAAGGCACGCAATTTAAACATTTGTGTATCTTTGATGAGGCCTGATAAGGGGTGGGAGATGGTCATAAATCGTCAGAGAACTGTTCACGTAATGTTGAATGCAGTATTTGAGCGCCTTAGTTTAGAGGAATTAATGGCCCATTTGAGAGTGACAACTGCTTTGTGTTCAGTTTGACTTAAATGCGCGCTTTCAGGCTCTTTGTGCGCGGCAGAAAGGCAGCATGTGCGCGGGCGCACAAGTGCGCACCTAAGAGGGAACATAGATACACATATACATACATATATATACATACATACACACAGAGCTACTTATGTTCAATGAAATTGATTGAGCTATTTTAGTGTGATAGCAGTGACCATGTCAGGCAAAATTACATTAGTGGCTATACCATTCAAGATTATCAGCAGTGATTGCCTCAGTGCATCAGTCACAGTTGGCATCAGTACTGTGAAAATTCATTTATCAATTTGGAAAGCTTCAGGGTAATTCATGACAGCCAAAGCTGCACTACCCCTACCTTCAAGATAATAATTGAAGTAATGTCGCCCCAATGCCTCATCATTTATTATTCAAATATCCGCTTTAAATATATTTTGGAAATTCAACTATTTGTCTCTGAACATCAGCTAAGCATATGAGTTTGGTAAATTTCTGTCTCAAATATATGCATTTCAATTTTGTGATAGATATATATATATATATATATATATATAGGTCAATCATGCAAAAGCTTCTACTTTAGTAGGCTGGGCTGCACACAGGTGAGCTACTTGCAAGTACTTGGAGAGCTACCAGTAGCTCACGAGCTACTCATTGGAAAAGTTTGGGTTAAAGTAACGTTATAGTTAGGTGAAATGTTCAATTTTAAACTCTAAAAAACAACTGAAATTCACCAGTTATAGTTATCTAAGGTAACTATAACTCGTGCCCTAAGGTAATTATAACTCGTGCCCTAAGGTAATTATAACTCGTGCCCCTGCATGCACAGGGATATTACATCACTCATGACATCTGACATAATTGAGAATATGTAGGGTAATTAGCAGTGCATGGCGAGGGCGCGAAATATAGTTACCTTAGGGCACGAGCTATAGCTACTTGAGATAACTAAATATAACTGGTGAATTTCAGTGGTTTTTAGAGTTTAAAATTGAACATTTCACCGAACTATAGGCCTACTTAAACATTTGTTTTTTTCAGTGAATTTAAAGGTTTTTTTTTTTTAAATGTAAAGTAATATTCAATTACCAAACATGCAGCCAACTCCACGCTCCTCAGGGCATTCGGTTGTGCACGGCAGAAGTTGACCACAGGGACTGGCCCTGGAGCCCCAAGGGCCATTTTTTAGGTCTCGCCTGAGCCAGCGCATGCGCTGCTCTGGCGAGACATTTAGTAACTGGGTTTTCAAAGTGCTACCCAAAGGCTTTTGCTAGCCTCCAGCGTGCGGTTACGCGCGCGTGGACATGCACAGGCCATCTGGCTTTCTGTAATGGCTCATTAAGCCTTACAGCGCGTGAATCCCCTCCCCTACCCCCTCCCTTCTCCCACTCCCTCCTCGTCAGCTTCTCTTATTACAAGCTTCCCGCGTCGCGCGGCCAATGCTTGTTGGATCCATTTCACAGGGAAGCAACTAAATGAAAGAAGGAAAGAGGTGGGCTGCTCGCTCGCACTACTCGCGGGCTTGTTTCTTTTTGTTTAAGCACTATACAAGAGTGCATGTGTTCTACAGCTTTATCCCTCGTCTGCTTCTCCCCCTCCTCCCGCTCCGTATTGCTCTCTTTCCCCATGCTGCTGTCTCTCTCATTTATTTTTGGTTAAGCACTCCACAAGTGTATGTTTCCTCAATTTATCTCTGCTGTGTGCTTCTCCCCCCCGTGTTTTTCTCTCGTCCATGTGATTTTGTCGCCTCACCCCGCTCTCTGTGCTGCTCTCCATTGCCTGTATGTTTGTGTTTTTACTAACTTCCTCCGTGTGCAGCTTTTCCCTTCCCCCTTCTAGTGTCCTTCTGTTACTCCCCACCCACACCTGTGGTCCTTTTTTTAAAAATGTAATTGACGCTTTGGCACCAGATAATCGCAATTCTTTTATTTACCAACACAAGTCGTGTCCGCCAGATAGGATCGACAAATGAAAAAGTAAAGAAAATGGCACATGCGTCATTCCGCTGGCATGCACATGCGCCTCCCCCTCCCCCACCACAGAGCGCGTCTGGCAGCTTGTTTTAAACTTTCTGCGCGAGCGCTTGTTATATCCAGCAGTCTGGTTCATTCCACAGCTTCGAGTCTGGGTATTTTTAATCTCAAAATTGTCCAGCTCGGTCCTTCATTTCCTATGCATGCATAACTCCCTGTGTAGCCAGGAGCAGCCTATGACCACCCGCTCATTTTCCCCAGGCCCCCTAGAAATATCCGATGGCTAAAAGCTTTTGTGCCCATTCAGCCAAGAAATTGTTGGAATAGCAACTAACAGATGACAGAACTTGTCAGCATCGGTAAAATCTGTATGACCTTGAAGCTGCTCATTGAAATTCCAGTACAGATAACTTATTTATCTAAATTCGATTTTTTCGCCTTCATTAAACGCCCATTTTCTATTATATAGAAGTGCGTTTGCTTAAAACTACTAAAATCATTGTAAGATTTACTGCTTCAAATGAGCGCACTCTGGTCTGGGGAAGTCACAGGGGAAGGGCCAGATCGTATTCGATTTTATTATTCTTCCTTTATGTTACACGTTTCAAAATGAGGTGTGGGGGGGTCAGGCAAAGAGAGTGATTCACCAGGCAATCCTTGCAAATGAACAGGCTTCTGGACTGAGGGATTTAGGTACTAAAAAATATGAGAGTCAGTGCATGGTTTCACATCATTTAAGGCACCGATAATTTAACAACCACGTCTGCTTTACCGAACATTACATTTGATGTTTGCAGGCGCCTAATTTGAGCCGGTGGTTTCCGGTGCTCGGCACTGTACTTCATTATTACCACCGGCACTTATGACAGTCTGCCCCTGGTGGAGTTGTTTGTCTAATTTAGAGATGATCACAACAACAGCTATTTAGTAATTCTAATGACTAATACATGCCACCCTAAGCCATTCTTATAGCTTTGGGGGCCTGGAATAGTCTGTGGGCCTTACTTATGAAGCCCTTGCAACTCTTTTGCGCCGCCGTTGTGTCACTTTTCGTTCCTCAGCGGCGGCGAAACAATGCGCCACGTTGCGCCATATTTACAAGGTGAGCATCTAGGCAGATGCGTCACCTTGTAAAGCCCTGCGCCACATTATACCTGTATCAGGAATAATGTATGCAGGGTGGCGTTATCATGTAAAACAAGCATTGGCATAGCCAATAGGTCTCGCCTTTGGGACCTTATAAGTGTTTAGCCATGTAACAGTTAATGTTGTTGCACAAAGGATATTGTGCTGCATAACTAAATACTTATAAGGTCCCAAAAGCGAGACCTATTGGCTATGCCAATGCTTGTTTCGTTTGCTGTAAAGAGAAGGGGGGGGGTCCACAAGGCCCCCTCCCCGAACCCATTATGGCCCTGGGGACCCCATCCCCCAGCACCATATATATTTGAAATGGGGAGTGGACCACGTGCCCCCCCTCCCTCTCCAAGAGCCTTCTTAGGCCCTGGGGACACCATCCCCCAGGGCCATATATATTTTAAATGGATAAGGGGCCCCCCCTAACCCTCTCCCCAAGCCTCCTTAGGCTCGGAGGACCCCATCCCCGTGGGCCTCTTTTAAAATTAAAGGGGAGGAGGGACAGCGCAGCCCTTCCTACCCGAGCCATGATAGGCCCCTGAAGACCCAATCCCCCAGAGCAACTAATTAAAATTAAGGGGAGTAGACACGTGGGCCCCCTGCCTGGGCTGCTTTAGGCCCCAGGGCATTTGTTTGGGGGGGGCACATGGTCCCCCTGAATATGGGGATGGGTTTCCCGGGGCCCGACGAGGCCCGGGGGTGGGGGGGCATGTGCCCCCTTTACTACACAGCCAGGCCCTGTGGGGGATAGGGGCCTCGGGCAGAAATCGGCCTGGGAGGGGGCCACACACACACCCTCCCCCAAGAAATAAAAGCCACCCCCGGGAGCTGGTCCACCCGGGAGGCAGGGGGAGAGGGTTAAAACAAAACGAGCAGGGAGAGACTGTGCTGGTTTTCTTTTAATTTTGTAGAGGATTTGCAGTGATGTCACTGACCATGTCATGAGTGATGCAATATGTGAGGTCATAAGCAGTGCATTGTGGGGGCGTAAGTTAGAGTAAGCTCAGGTAACTATAACTGCTGAATTTCAATGGTTTTGTACGAGTGGAATCTGAGCCTAATTATAATGTTACTATAACCTTTGGGGTTTTTGTTGTGAATTTCAAAAGGTTTTTTTAAATTGTATTTTCTAACTGTAACCTTTCAGAGTGGGTGTGTGAGTGGCTGTATAGGTCGGTGTGTGAGAGGCTATGTGGGTCTGTGACTGGGTGAGTGTGTGTGTGTGTGTGTGTGTAGTTGTGTGGGTGGGTGTGTGCAGTTGTGTGAGTGGGTGTATGAGTGGCTGTATAGGTGTGCGAGTGGATGTGTTGGTCTGTAAGTGGGTCTGTGAGTGGCTGTGCAGTGGGTGGAGAAAGGGGCAATGCCTCGGACGTGCTCTCAGCAATCCCGCTGTGTGAAACTTAAGGGTGGTAACAGGAGGAGTTCTTAGTCCCCAACGATCCTCAGCATCCAAGGGGACTTTATCCCCCAATAAGTAATGTGCCACGAGGCCAGTTTGCAGAGTGGTAAACAAAGGGGGCAGGGCCTCCGACAAGCTCTCGGCAATCCCGCTGTGTGGGACTTACTGGTGGTAACAGGAGGGGTTCTTGGCCCCCCGTGACCCCCCCCCCCCCACCCAAGGACCCTCAGCATCTAAGGGGACTTTTTCCCCCCAAGGAGTAGCACGCCAGGAGGAGCGTTTACAGATTGGCTGAGAAAGGGGGCGGGGCCTCTGATGAGCTACGGCAGCAGTTTCACAGGGGGACAGGGGTTGCGCTGAGCACCGTGGGGGACATGCGGATTGCCACGCGTTGAGAAAAAAACCTGTTAAAAGGCAATTTATTAGCCTTCATGGTTCCCTCTGGGACCCCTCTAACACACCCATGGGGTCAGGGTACATCTAACCTGTTCACTTTATTCACTTTGCACAGAAAATATTAGCCCTGGGTACCGTTTCCCGAGATATAAAATGGCAGCCACAAATTTTCTGTCAAGGTGCGGCCAGCCAATCAAAACCCTGCTTTGGCAAGTGGAGACGCAGAGTCGCAAAGGATGGATCCGCATCCCAAGATATACAAATTTGCTTTCTGGTTAATATCTCTAAAACTATTGAGTGGATTTACACCAAATAACAAAAAGCAAGCTTTCTGCCAAATTTGGTGTAATTACGTTCAGTGGTTCAGGCTGCAGTCTTGTTTAAAATCTCAATGGGAATTAACATGGGGAAACACGTTTTTGGGGATCCCCCCTTTTTCTGGGCCCTTGCTTGACGGATCATACCGAAAATTTCCAGCCAGCAGCTAAAGTGAGCGTTAAATTTGTTTAAAAAATTTGGGGAAGATTAATCAACCGGCGCCAAAGATATAGGCAAGTCAAAAAACGCTTTTCCTATGGAAACATGGTCCTACCTACTGGCGACCTCCAGTAGGATGTGTGTGTTTTTTGATTTGCCAATATCTTTGGCGCCGGTTGACGAATCTTCGGGAAATTTTCAAAACTAATGGCCCGCTCCGGTCAGCTCCTGTCTTGAAAGTTTGGGGGTGATTCATCAAGCGGGGGACGAGAAAAAAGGGGGGGTCCCAAAGCGCGTTTTCTCCATGTTAAATTCCATAGGAAATTTTGGAACAGGCTACAGCCAGAACTGCTGAACGGAATTACACCAAATTTGGGAAAAATGGTAGCTCTTGGTTCAGAAAGCGACCTTTTTTTTTTTTAAATGGTGTAAATCAGTTCAGGAGCTGCTGAGAAATTCAAAAAATAAAAATATCGATATCGGAGCACCGAGGAGGATTCGCGAACCCTCCAGAGCACAAGCAGACTTCTGATTGGCTGCCAACACTCCAAACCAGGAAGTGTTGGCAGCCATCTTGTTACTAGGTAACAAGAGTCACAAGAAAACAGAAAAAAAAAAAAAAAGATGAAAAACAAGAAAAGGGGGCAGGGTAGAAACACCCTGACCCCCTAGGCCTGCTCAGGGGGTCTCACAAGGACCCAAAGCATTTTTTTTTTTTTTTTAAATCGGCTGAATTCGCGCTAGGTGTGCGAATCGGGCCGAGAAAACAAAACAAAAAAAACCGAAGCGCGGACTCACACGCTTCGTTATTGTTAAGCCCCCGGGTGGGCCAGGTCCCGGGGGCAATGCGGAATTATATAGCGGGGGGCCCCCGCAGCCCCGGGGACCGCCACCTCCCCGGGGCTTTATACATAATGTGCGGGGGAACACTCGGCCCCCCCGCAGCCCCGGGGACCGCTACCTCCCCGGGGCATAATGAAAATAAGGGCGGGGGCCTCACGGGCCCCCCCAAGCCCCTGGGACTGCCACCTCTCCGGGGCTTTGTTGAAATTAGGGTGGGTGGGCCTCATGGCCCCCCTAAGCCCCGGGGACCGCCACCTCCCCGGGGCTTTGAAAAGAATTAGTACGGGGGGCTCGAGCCCCCCCACACTGCCCCTGGGACCACCACCTCCCCGGGGCTATCTTCACCTTGGGAGGGAGGCCGCACGGCCCCCCTACTGGAGCCCTTGATGGCCCTGGTGACCGCCACCTCCCAGGGCGGCTCCTGCAATATCCCGGGGTGCCCCCTTTCCGTTTTTTTTTCCCTTGAAAATGTGCAGGCCTTGGGGGATGGGGTCCCCAGGGCCCAAAACATATTGAAAGAAGGGGGGCCACCCAGCCCCCCTTCAAAGAATTTTTTTTTAAAACGGCATCTCGCCAGAGGCCCCACCCCCTCCCTGCACCACTCTGCAAACGTGCCCCCTAGCGCGTTCTAAGTTGGGGAATTAAGTCCCCTTGAATACGGAGGGTCCCTGGGGGCCAACTAGCCCACCAGGTACCTCCAGTAAGCGCCACACAGCTGGATTGCAGAGAGGTGGTCCGAGGCCACGCCCCTTTTTACACCACTCTGCAAACGCGCCTCTTGGCGCACTCCTGGTGGAGCGATGAGGTCCTCTTGTGTCCTGAGGACCTCGGGACACAAGAGGACCTCATCCCCGAGCAGCAGTGCGCCAGGAGCCGCGTTTGCAGAGTGGTGTTAAAAGGGGGCACGGCCTCGGACCACTCTCAGCAATCCAGCTGTGTGGGGCTTACTGGAGGTACCTGGTGGGCTAGTTGGACCCTAAGGACCCCCAGCAGTGAAGGGGACTTCAAGCCCCATCGAAGAGTGCGCCAGGGAGCGCGTTTGCAGAATAGTGGGCAAAGGGGGCGTGGCCTGTTATGAGAACTTAGCAATCCTGCTGTGTGGTACTTACTGGAGGTAATAGGAGGGGTAGTTGGCCCCCAAGGATGTCCTTGGGGGGCCAAGTACCGCTCTTGTTACCTCCAGTAAGTCCCACACAGTAGGATTGCTAAGATGTCTTCGGAGGCCATGCCCCCTTTCTCCACCACTCTGCAAACGTGCCTCGTGGCAGACTACGGGATGGGGGATGAAGTCCACTTTACTCCTGAGGGACTTTGGGGGCCTATAGTCCTACGCAGCAGAATTCTTGAGCGCTGGTCGGAGGCCCAGCACCCTTTCTCTACCACTCTGCAAACGCGATTACTAGCATGTTTCTGCACCTCTGACTTAGAGGTAGTTTTAATCCCTGTGCCCTATTATATACTAGGGCCTTACTGGGGAGGTCATGCCAATCACAGGGGTACCCCAACCCATAGTGTACCCTAGTGTATGTAGGTGTTTTCACTGTATTCTAAGTGTCTTTTAGCATAGCACTGTCTCCAGGCCTGGTTAGTCAGAGTCAGTTACCACCAGTACCGGTCAGCAAAAAGTTGGGGGCACAGGATGACTTTGCAACAAGGCCTCTTTCTGCACCTCTGTTGGTTCTTTCTGCATATCTCTTGCTTCTTTCTGCACCTTTCTTTGTCTTTCTGAACTTCTGTTGCCTCTTTATGCATTTCTCTTGCTTCTTTCTGCGCCTTTCTTCCTCTTTCTGCACATGTCCTACCTCTGTAGGCATAGTTAGAAATTAGCATTTAAAAAAACCTTTGAAATTCACTGAAAAAAACCACAGGTTTCAGGGACGTTATAGTTAGTTGGACATTTCACTCGTACAAAACCAGAGAAATTCTGACATTATAGTTAGTTGAGCTAACTATAACTCGCGCCCCCGCAATGCACTGCTCATGACGTCACATATTACATCATTCATGACATGGTCAGTGACATCACTGATGACATCATCCATGTGATAATCTGATGCACCTCCTCACACCCCAATATAACCTTTGATACACCTACTCTAAAATACAGACTACCATTTTCGAAACCATAGAGACACAAATACCAGTTACTACATACCCACTCACTGATTCCTAGGTCTTGACACACATCCACTCATTCACTCATTCACCCATACACTCACTCATACATGCAGTCACTTATCAATACAGCACTATCATTTGCACTCATACACCTATACAGACACTCGCACATCGCCACTCATCCATAGAGTTACTCACACACGTAGTCAGTCATACAAAGAATCAATCAAACTCCCATTTTCTCACCTATACAGTTATACACACACCACCTCACTTATTCATACAGAGACTAACACATACTTACTGTCTTAGAAAATCACTTACACAAGCACACACTCATCCATACAGCCACTCTCACAATCACACTCTCACATAGTCATTTATATACTCCAACACTCATATATACTGCCTTTCACATATGTAGTTACTCACACATGTACCAGTGAGACATCCATTCACTCACGAACACACCCATTCACTCACTCACCCACCCATACAGCCCTTCACAGATACACTCATGAACCCATACACCCAGTGAATCACCCACTCACACATCTATGCACAGTCGCACACCCCCCACCCACCCACCCAGACACTCAGGCACACATACAGATCGTCAGACAACCAATCAATAACCCATATAGACACTCATGTAGCTACTCACCAACCCATGCAGACGCTTACACACCAACTGACAGACTGATACAGTCATTCACACAGTTTAGTCACTAACCCATGCATTCAGTAAGACACATTTAATCACTCACTTATACAGTCAGTCACGCACCTACTAAATCATCCATTCAGTCATACACCCACTCATTGTTCAAAACACCTTGGTATATATATATATATATATATATATATATATATATATATAAAACACATTTAAACTTTACAGAAACACACAGTCACTGGATGATGTCATTTGAGATGTCAATTGAGATGTCACCAGTGATGTCACTGACCGGGTCATGAATGATGTAATATGTGACGTCATGAGCAGTGCATTGCGGGGGCGCGAGTTATAGTTAGCTCAACTAACTATAACGTCCGAATTTCTCTGGTTTTGTACGAGTGAAATGTCCAACTAACTATAACGTCCCTGAAACCTGTGTTTTTTTCAGTGAATATATATAATTCACTGCGAGTATCAGTAAACATTCAGTGTACTTCTTAGATGTTGAAATCTATATAGCAAGTGGTAAACTAGAAACTAAATTGCACCGAAAGAAAACAGCTGGCAATACTCTATTGCATGCCACAAGCCATCACCCAAAACATCTAATACAAAGCATCCCATATGGCGAGATGCTGAGGATCAAAAGGATTTGTAGCAATGATAATGATCTTGAGCAAGCGCAGAGAGATAGTAAAAACAGATTTTTGAATAGAGGTTGCTCAGATAAGTGATTGACAACGCCATTAGAAAAGCTAAAGCACTAAAACGGTCAGACTTATTTGTTAAGAAACCCTCTTGTGAGGAAACTGATAGTCCACAGGTAGAACAACAGACTAGACTAATTCTTACGTACAATAAACAGCATCAAACATTGCGTAGAATTATTAACAAAAACTGGACCATAGTGCAGAGTGACCCAGTCCTTGGGGACAAACTACCAAAAAATCCAAATATCACATTCAGAAAAGCATGGTCTATGAAGGATGCCTTAGTATGTAGTAGTCCTGAAGTTAGATCAAGTACCAACTGGTTATCAGCGAGAAAGGGATTTGTCAAATGTACAAGTTGTCGTGCATGTAGGTTCGGAATCAACAAAACAACCTACAAAACCCCTTTTAAGGAGGAACCTATGCCCATTAAAAGATTGCTGACCTGTAAAACTGAGTACGCAATCTATGTGTTGGAGTGTTCTTGTGGACTGCAGTATGTAGGCAGTACAAAACTGCAGGTCCACAAAAGAATACTCAAACACATTAGGGCTATCACCAATTCAGACCCGGCGTACCCGGTTGCAAGACATTTTAAGGACATCCACGATAATGATTTAAGTCATCTAAAATATTTTGTGGTGGATGCAATTCCCGTCCTGAGACGAGGTGGCAACCGGGAAACTCTCCTAAGAAAACTAGAGACCAGGTACATTACCGAACTAGATACTAAGGCACCACAAGGACATAATTCGAGTGAGGATTTCTTTGCTTGCCTCTAATCCCTCCAAACTGTCAATTATCTAATAGAGATTTTATTCCCTTATGTGGCTGATGTAATCCCATATGATAGTAACTATAGGAACCATGAATTTTTCTCCTTTTTTGTAATTGAGACTCACTTAGCACTTTATGAACCTAACAGTTTAGTGGGTGGCACTTTATATTTAGCACAAGCACTTTACAGAGTATAGAAGAGAGGGAGGGAAGGCCCACTGGGGAGGTATATTAGACTGTGTACATGTGTAACAAAATGCGATAATACATTGTATAGGCCCACTGGGGCTGGACACACGATCATACAAGTTAAGTATTGAGATAACCCTGCTATGAATATAATATGAGGGTTCATTGGTCTTGAAATCGGGGCAGTCATGCTAATGCACAATTGTGTGATTTTGTTGCACGCAAAACCTGTCAGCCCCTACGTGTACACGCATATTCCAATGCAACATAAATACAATGTTAAAGAGTATGTAAATGCACAAATGCTATTTTTTTTAAATAACTATAGGTTGTATTTTTACAATTAATGAAATGTAATGTTACACACTGTTTTTAAACATATATGTCAATAGTTATGATTAATGTCTGAACATGAATATGTACCAAAGGCATTTGAGCATTGTATGCAAAAAACGTATTTCTTCTACCTCTATGAAAAGTCTCATGTCACGTGTGTATGCACTTAGCATATTTGAAAGTACTCTGCAGGCGCGTCATGTGATCAAGGCCTGTTCAGGCCGAAACGTGTCATGGCGGTGGTGTAAGGGCTACAATAAATCTTTGATTTTGCACCAGAATTACGGAGTTCGCATTTGTTTGTGTTCCAAAGCAGGACGACGTCAAACGATACCTGGATTGACAGACAGACAGACACACAGACAGTCAGACAGACAGACAGACAGACACACACCCCCCCCCCACCCCACACTCCCAGGCCGATTTCGACCTCAGGAATCCTTCCCCCTGGGGCCTGGCCTCACTTGTTGGTGCCCTTGTCCTACCCAGGGCACCCACATTGTAGTGTTGGGGACTGCGGGGGAGGCCTGAAGGCCCCCGCGGTCCCTTCTAGCTCCCTGCCTCCTGCGGGAGCCGGCATTGCTTTGACACAGAGGGAGCTTCTAACATGCAGCTCCCTCTTTGTCAAAGCAATTGTGCTCACTTTCAGCAAGCGAGCACAGTTTGCTATGGCTTGGCGGGAGCATGTCGGGGGTTTTATGCTGGATTAATTAGACTTGAATGAGCTGGGTCGAACAATATTTGATAGCAATGGTATTCATAGGTGCACCAGTCGTGGAGTACACGCTGCGCGTCTTAGGCGGAGTTAGTGGGCATTGGCGGGCAATGTTCCTGGTGTTCGGTTTGCCGGGTATCATAATTTTTTCTGACATATACTTAATGGCAATAGATTTGGACTATAGTTATAATTCACCACTAATCCTTTATGACCGAGAAAGCATTTCAACACCTCATCAGGGGGTAGCAAGCGCTATATAAATGCAAACCTTTTCCCTCTTCTATCCCTCCACTACCCTTCTCAATCCAAATTACTGACTAACATATCCACCACTCAAATTACTTTCATATTTCACTATAATTCACCTCTAATCCTTTATGGGTTCCGGAGTAGCATGCTACTCGCTGAAAAAGCGCTTTGACGACTCATCAGGGGTAGTAAGTGCTATATAAATGAAATTACAATACAATAGCAAACAGCTATGTTCTGGGGGTGGGCACCCCAGAACATAACAGGAGCTGGCCCTGGGGGGTGGCGGTCCCCAGGGCCATCTATGGCTCCAGGAGGGGTGCTGCACGCCCTCCCCCCTGCATTGCAGGTTACAGCCCCAGGGAGGTGGTGGTTCCTGGGGCTGTGGGGGGCCGCGCCTCCCCCCACATTCATTGTTACCATTTGCCCCAGGGAGGTGGGGGTCCCTGGGGCGAAGGGGGGTTGAGGGAGGGGCAGAGCCCCCCCAAATTAATATTACATTGAGCCCCTAGGAGGTGGCAGGCCCCGGGGCTGTGGAGGGGGGGCGCGTGCCCCCCGCATTTATGTCATATTTTGCCCTAGGGAGATAATGGTCTGTGGGACAAACCCTGCATAAATTATTAAGAATGCCCGGGGGAAGGGGAGGTGGCGGTCCCCAGGGCTTTGTGGATCTTAGGAGGGGGGCCCCCGTGCGTCCTCCTCCTACATATTTTGGACATGCCCCGGGTCCTGGCCTACCTGGGGGGGGGGGGAGGAACGCTTAGAAACAAATCGCGGGAGCCCACTCTTCGTTTAAAAAAAAATTATTTTCAGCGGGATTCACAGATCCAGCGCGACTCCCGCTGAAAATAAACATGCTTTTTGCCCTGCGGGGTCCCTGTGGACCTGGCTCATAGTAGAGAAGAACGGAAGACTGAGTAGGAATCAAGAGTGGTAGTGACTAGATATAACTATCATTTATATAGGTGCCAAATGGACCGATAATTCAGAAGTCTGCCCTTTATGTCTGAACCTGGACTCTCAGTGCCTCTGTGTACTAGGAACACTTGACTGGGAAAAACAAGCTGGCGGAAGAAAAGTTACCAAAGCATGTGCTGATTGGTGAGCACATTAAATGGCATGGAAGGGACAGGGGCAAACATTTTCTGCTGATAGTTAGGAGGTTCTTCCTCTCTGGATTACCTTGACACATTTGACATTGATTCCAGGGCACACAAACTTCTTCCAAAGAAGGATCGCTTTGCTGTCACCACATGTGATGGGATATGCAATTTCAATGTCCTCATTATCCTCCAGCAGGCTGGCATCTGCAAAGAGAAAGGGAAGAAAGTGAGAGTTGGTACTGCTAGCACCAACATGATCACAATACACCAAGTCGTAGCACTTCCCCACCAAGACTGCACTCCGAGCGAGGCAGAGTCAAAACAAACATTGTGCACTGAAACCGAATATGGGGTATGATGGTGCAGGAGTACTTTAAACAGGCTAGTGCCTTTGATAAGGCTAGGGTAGGGAATTTGAATCACCTGACCTATGGATAATTTTACTGTGGTCAATTCAAGATTTCAAAGACAGACATGCCAGGAGCTATGCCGATTGCCCCTCAGACCATTCCATTCCTATACTGTACAGAATTGTGAATGGATATTTAGAAGGCAGACATTTATTTCTCTAGTGATGCAGATCTCTCAGGGGTTTCATTTTTTTTCTAGGAGTGAGAATCTATTAGCATGTTTGATGGCATCACAGGAAGTGATGTGACCTCCCCGTTGTCATCAATAATTCCACAAGAAGAAACTTTAGTAAACTGATAAAAGAAAAACAAAATGAATACCAAAAAAAACTCACTAGAATAGAATCATAGCTTACAAAAAGTAGTGGAGCAGCATTAGACCAAACAACTGACTCTTATGAGGGTCACCGCTCTAGAGATCGATTTCTGAAACCTCTACAATTCCTAAAAGCTGCTCTGCACAAAGCAGATCTCTAAACTGAGTTGCTTTTAGAGATCAAGTGCTCGCCCTCAGTATCAATTGTGATATTTAACCTGCTGAGAGTGAGAATTTAACCAGAGCTTCAAATGTGTGATTCTCACTCACAAGGAGTTCGACTTGCGGCCTCTGATTGATGCTTGCATATAATAGGAGCACTTTTCTATCTTACCTGGAAACCTATACTGGCAAGCTGGCCATTTAAGGGTTGGCATAACAAGCATTGGCATAGCCAATAGGTCTCGGCTTTGGGGCCTTATAAGTGTTTAGCCAGAGCTATTGACTTTGCCAATGTCTTCAAGCTGTGCTGTAGAGAAGTGTGGCTGCTGTGCGGCATGCTGAAAAGTTATAATAAAAAGTGTCAGAAGCATTTTTGTTACTTTATATATGACCAAGAAGGCATTATGTAAAACTGAACGACCATATTAAAAAAGTATTTACAATAAAAAAATCTCAGTTTTCTTTTGTTCTTGCAATGCTGGCAACTTGTTTCTGCCTATAGCAATGGTTGTTTGTTAAAGCTTTTTTTTTTGAGGGGGCATAAACAATCGGAGGGTGAAGGTTGGGAACTAGTACCTGTATTATAACACTAGCAGCGGCCAGACGCTAGGGGAGAATCAACAGATGCCAGATTCCGAGAGCAGGCTGAGGTGGTGCTGAGTGATGCGGAGGTGGTAGTGGTGGTGGTGGTGACTGTTGCTGAGTGATACTGCTGTGGTGCTGAGTGATGCCGTGGCGGCGGCCCCGAGTGATGCCGTGGCGGCGGCCCCGAGTGATGCCGTGGCGGCGGCCCCGAGTGATGACGTGGCGGCGGCCCCGAGTGATGCGTGACGGCGGCCCCGAGTGATGCCGTGACGGCGGCCCCGAGTGATGCCGTGGACGGCGGCCCCGAGTGATGCCGTGACGGCGGCCCCGAGTGATGCCGTGACGGCGGCCCCGAGTGATGCCGTGACGGCGGCCCCGAGTGATGCCGTGACGGCGGCCCCGAGTGATGCCGTGACGGCGGCCCCGAGTGATGCCGTGACGGCGGCCCCGAGTGATGCCGTGACGGCGGCCCCGAGTGATGCCGTGACGGCGGCCCCGAGTGATGCCGTGACGGCGGCCCCGAGTGATGCCGTGACGGCGGCCCCGAGTGATGCCGTGACGGCGGCCCCGAGTGATGCCGTGACGGCGGCCCCGAGTGATGCCGTGACGGCGGCCCCGAGTGATGCCGTGACGGCGGCCCCGAGTGATGCCGTGACGGCGGCCCCGAGTGATGCCGTGACGGCGGCCCCGAGTGATGCCGTGACGGCGGCCCCGAGTGATGCCGTGACGGCGGCCCCGAGTGATGCCGTGACGGCGGCCCCGAGTGATGACCGTGACGGCGGCCCCGAGTGATGCCGTGACGGCGGCCCCGAGTGATGAGCCGTGGACGGCGGCCCCGAGTGATGCCGTGACGGCGGCCCCGAGTGATGCCGTGACGGCGGCCCCGAGTGATGCCGTGACGGCGGCCCCGAGTGATGCCGCGGACGGCGGCCCCGAGTGATGCCGTGACGGCGGCCCCGGTGATGCCGCGGACGCGGCCCCGAGTGATGCCGTGACGGCGGCCCCGAGTGATGCCGTGGACGGCGGCCCCGAGTGATGCCGTGACGGCGGCCCCGAGTGATGCCGTGACGGCGGCCCCGAGTGATGCCGTGACGGCGGCCCCGAGTGATGCCGTGACGGCGGCCCCGAGTGATGCCGTGACGGCGGCCCCGAGTGATGCCGTGACGGCGGCCCCGAGTGATGCCGTGACGGCGGCCCCGAGTGATGCCGTGACGGCGGCCCCGAGTGATGCCGTGACGGCGGCCCCGAGTGATGCCGTGACGGCGGCCCCGAGTGATGCCGTGACGGCGGCCCCGAGTGATGCCGTGACGGCGGCCCCGAGTGATGCCGTGACGGCGGCCCCGAGTGATGCCGTGGACGGCGGCCCCGAGTGATGCCGTGACGGCGGCCCCGAGTGATGCCGTGACGGCGGCCCCGAGTGATGCCGTGGACGGCGGCCCCGAGTGATGCCGTGACGGCGGCCCCGAGTGATGCCGTGACGGCGGCCCCGAGTGATGCCGTGACGGCGGCCCCAGTGATGCCGTGACGGCGGCCCCGAGTGATGCCGTGACGGCGGCCCCGAAGTGATGCCGTGACGGCGGCCCCGAGTGATGCCGTGACGGCGGCCCCGAGTGATGCCGTGACGGCGGCCCCGAGTGATGCCGTGACGGCGGCCCCGAGTGATGCCGTGACGGCGCCCCGAGTGATGCCGTGACGGCGGCCCCGAGTGATGCCGTGACGGCGGCCCCGGTGATGCCGTGACGGGCGGCCCCGAGTGATGCCGTGACGGCGGCCCGAGTGATGCCGTGACGGGCGGCCCCGGTGATGCCGTGACGGCGGCCCCGAGTGATGCCGTGACGGCGGCCCCGAGTGATGCCGTGACGGCGGCCCCGAGTGATGCCGTGACGGCGGCCCCGAGTGATGCCGTGACGGCGGCCCCGAGTGATGCCGTGACGGCGGCCCGAGTGATGCCGTGACGGCGGCCCCGAGTGATGCCGTGACGGCGGCCCCGAGTGATGCCGTGACGGCGGCCCCGAGTGATGCCGTGGACGGCGGCCCCGAGTGATGCCGTGACGGCGGCCCCGAGTGATGCCGTGGACGGCGGCCCCGAGTGATGCCGTGACGGCGGCCCCGAGTGATGCCGTGACGGCGGCCCCGAGTGATGCCGTGACGGCGGCCCCGAGTGATGCCGTGACGGCGGCCCCGAGTGATGCCGTGACGGCGGCCCCGAGTGATGCCGTGACGGCGGCCCCGAGTGATGCCGTGACGGCGGCCCCGAGTGATGCCGTGACGGCGGCCCCGAGTGATGCCGTGACGGCGGCCCCGAGTGATGCCGTGACGGCGGCCCCGAGTGATGCCGTGACGGCGGCCCCGAGTGATGCCGTGACGGCGGCCCCGAGTGATGCCGTGACGGCGGCCCCGAGTGATGGCGGCCCCGAGTGATGGCGGCCCCGAGTGATGGCGGCCCCGAGTGATGGCGGCCCCGAGTGATGGCGGCCCCGAGTGATGGCGGCCCCGAGTGATGGCGGCCCCGAGTGATGGCGGCCCCGAGTGATGGCGGCCCCGAGTGATGGCGGCCCCGAGTGATGGCGGCCCCGAGTGATGGCGGCCCCGAGTGATGGCGGCCCCGAGTGATGGCGGCCCCGAGTGATGCTGTGATGGCGGCCCCGAGTGATGCTGTGATGGCGGCCCCGAGTGATGCTGTGATGGCGGCCCCGAGTGATGCTGTGATGGCGGCCCCGAGTGATGCTGTGATGGCGGCCCCGAGTGATGCTGTGATGGCGGCCCCGAGTGATGCTGTGATGGCGGCCCCGAGTGATGCTGTGATGGCGGCCCCGAGTGATGCTGTGATGGCGGCCCCGAGTGATGCTGTGATGGCGGCCCCGAGTGATGCTGTGATGGCGGCCCCGAGTGATGCTGTGATGGCGGCCCCGAGTGATGCTGTGATGGCGGCCCCGAGTGATGCTGTGATGGCGGCCCCGAGTGATGCTGTGATGGCGGCCCCGAGTGATGCTGTGATGGCGGCCCGAGTGATGCTGTGATGGCGGCCCCGAGTGATGCTGTGATGGCGGCCCCGAGTGATGCTGTGATGGCGGCCCCGAGTGATGCTGTGATGGCGGCCCCGAGTGATGCTGTGATGGCGGCCCCGAGTGATGCTGTGATGGCGGCCCCGAGTGATGCTGTGATGGCGGCCCGAGTGATGCTGTGATGGCGGCCCCGAGTGATGCTGTGATGGCGGCCCCGAGTGATGCTGTGATGGCGGCCCCGAGTGATGCTGTGATGGCGGCCCCGAGTGATGCTGTGATGGCGGCCCCGAGTGATGCTGTGATGGCGGCCCCGAGTGATGCTGTGATGGCGGCCCCGAGTGATGCTGTGATGGCGGCCCCGAGTGATGCTGTGATGGCGGCCCCGAGTGATGCTGTGATGGCGGCCCCGAGTGATGCTGTGATGGCGGCCCCGAGTGATGCTGTGATGGCGGCCCCGAGTGATGCTGTGATGGCGGCCCCGAGTGATGCTGTGATGGCGGCCCGAGTGATGCTGTGATGGCGGCCCCGAGTGATGCTGTGATGGCGGCCCCGAGTGATGCTGTGATGGCGGCCCCGAGTGATGCTGTGATGGCGGCCCGAGTGATGCTGTGATGGCGGCCCCGAGTGATGCTGTGATGGCGGCCCCGAGTGATGCTGTGATGGCGGCCCCGAGTGATGCTGTGATGGCGGCCCCGAGTGATGCTGTGATGGCGGCCCCGAGTGATGCTGTGATGGCGGCCCGAGTGATGCTGTGATGGCGGCCCCGAGTGATGCTGTGATGGCGGCCCCGAGTGATGCTGTGATGGCGGCCCCGAGTGATGCTGTGATGGCGGCCCCGAGTGATGCTGTGATGGCGGCCCCGAGTGATGCTGTGATGGCGGCCCCGAGTGATGCTGTGATGGCGGCCCCGAGTGATGCTGTGATGGCGGCCCCGAGTGATGCTGTGATGGCGGCCCCGAGTGATGCTGTGATGGCGGCCCCGAGTGATGCTGTGATGGCGGCCCCGAGTGATGCTGTGATGGCGGCCCCGAGTGATGCTGTGATGGCGGCCCCGAGTGATGCTGTGATGGCGGCCCCGAGTGATGCTGTGATGGCGGCCCCGAGTGATGCTGTGATGGCGGCCCCGAGTGATGCTGTGATGGCGGCCCCGAGAGATGCTGTGATGGCGGCCCCGAGAGATGCTGTGATGGCGGCCCCGAGAGATGCTGTGATGGCGGCCCCGAGAGATGCTGTGATGGCGGCGTTGAGAGATGCTGTGATGGCGGCGTTGAGAGATGCTGTGATGGCGGCGTTGAGAGATGCTGTGATGGCGGCGTTGAGAGATGCTGTGATGGCGGCGTTGAGAGATGCTGTGATGGCGGCGTTGAGAGATGCTGTGATGGCGGCGTTGAGAGATGCTGTGATGGCGGCGTTGAGAGATGCTGTGATGGCGGCGTTGAGAGATGCTGTGATGGCGGCGTTGAGAGATGCTGTGATGGCGGCGTTGAGAGATGCTGTGATGGCGTTGAGAGATGCTGTGATGGCGTTGAGAGATGCTGTGATGGCGTTGAGAGATGCTGTGATGGCGTTGAGAGATGCTGTGATGGCGTTGAGAGATGCTGTGATGGCGTTGAGAGATGCTGTGATGGCGTTGAGAGATGCTGTGATGGCGTTGAGAGATGCTGTGATGGCGTTGAGAGATGCTGTGATGGCGTTGAGAGATGCTGTGATGGCGTTGAGAGATGCTGTGATGGCGTTGAGAGATGCTGTGATGGCGTTGAGAGATGCTGTGATGGCGTTGAGAGATGCTGTGATGGCGTTGAGAGATGCTGTGATGGCGTTGAGAGATGCTGTGATGGCGTTGAGAGATGCTGTGATGGCGTTGAGAGATGCTGTGATGGCGTTGAGAGATGCTGTGATGGCGTTGAGAGATGCTGTGATGGCGTTGAGAGATGCTGTGATGGCGTTGAGAGATGCTGTGATGGCGTTGAGAGATGCTGTGATGGCGTTGAGAGATGCTGTGATGGCGTTGAGAGATGCTGTGATGGCGTTGAGAGATGCTGTGATGGCGTTGAGAGATGCTGTGATGGCGTTGAGAGATGCTGTGATGGCGTTGAGAGATGCTGTGATGGCGTTGAGAGATGCTGTGATGGCGTTGAGAGATGCTGTGATGGCGTTGAGAGATGCTGTGATGGCGTTGAGAGATGCTGTGATGGCGTTGAGAGATGCTGTGATGGCGTTGAGAGATGCTGTGATGGGGTTGAGAGATGCTGTGATGGGGTTGAGAGATGCTGTGCTGGCTCTGATTGATGCTGTGGTGGCTCTGATTGATGCTGTGGTGGCTCTGATTGATGCTGTGGTGGCTCTGATTGATGCTGTGGTAGCTCTGATTGATGCTGTGGTGGCTCTGATTGATGCTGTGGTGGCTCTGATTGATGCTGTGGTGGCTCTGATTGATGCTGTGGTTGCGCTGAGTGATGCTGTGGTTGCGCTGAGTGATGCTGTGGTTGCGCTGAGTGATGCTGTGGTTGCGCTGAGTGATGCTGTGGTTACGCTGAGTGATGCTGTGGTTACGCTGAGTGATGCTGTGGTTACGCTGAGTGATGCTGTGGTTACGCTGAGTGATGCTGTGGTTGCGCTGAGTGATGCTGTGGTTGCGCTGAGTGATGCTGTGGTTGCGCTGAGTGATGCTGTGGTTGCGCTGAGTGATGCTGTGGTGTTGCCGAGTGAGAGATAGAGTGAAGATATAATGCCCAATTAGAGAGGGTGGTGAAAGAGAGAGAAAGGGTGTACATAGAATAAAGAGTGGAGTGGGATAGAGAGAGAGAGAAAGAAGGGGAGAGAGAGTGAATGAAGGAGTTTGAAAGAGAAACAGATAAAGGGGTGAGAGAGAATGAAAGGCTAAAAAGATAGAGAGGGGAGAGTTAATTAAGTAGAGAGAGAATTAGAGAGGGAGAGAGAGAGACAATAAGAGTGGGGGTGTGGAGTTTAAATAGAGTGAAGAAGTGACGCGGAAAAAGTAACCTTAAATATAGCTTTGTGCTTTGCGCGAATAAATATAAAAAAAAAAACAGTGAGAGACAAAAATACTGGTAATTAGGCTGTGACTCCCAATATAAAACAAATAGCGATATAAGGTGAAATCAACCCACCGAAGCAATATTTCTAACTAGACAAAAAAAGCTTGCATTTCAATGCTAATCGCTGTTGTTTTTCATGTGACTGTAGTCCAGGGCCCTCAGTTGGTAATGTGAGCTGCTGCTGCGATTGAAACATCAGAGTCCAGAGAGTTAATGAGCCATGACGAGGAAATGAAGAGATCGGAAACAACAGATGGCAGCTGCGCGTGCACGCCATCGTGAACTCAAGCTGGTCGCCAGCCGAAAGCCAGTGTTTGCACTTCCAAAACCCGCTTACTAAAACTCTCGGCCAGACCAGCGCAAGCGCTGGTGCAAGCCGAGACCTAAAAAAGCTTGCATTTCAATGCTAATCGCTGTTGTTTTTCATGTGACTGTAGTCCAGGGCCCTCAGTTGGTAATGTGAGCTGCTGCTGCGATTGAAACATCAGAGTCCAGAGAGTTAATGAGCCATGACGAGGAAATGAGGAAGAGATAGGAAACCCAGATGCCAGCTGCGCGCGTGCACGCCATCGTGAACTCAAGCTGGTCGCCAGCCGAAAGCCAGTGTTTGCACTTCCAAAACCCGCTTACTAAAACTCTCGGCCAGACCAGCGCAAGCGCTGGTGCAGGCCGAGACCTAAAAAGCTTGCATTTCAATGCTAATCGCTGTTGTTTTTCATGTGACTGTAGTCCAGGGCCCTCAGTTGGTAATGTGAGCTGCTGCTGCGATTGAAACATCAGAGTCCAGAGAGTTAATGAGCCATGACGAGGAAATGAAGAGATAGGAAACAACAGATGGCAGCTGCGCGTGCACGCCATTGTGAACTCAAGCTGGTCGCCAGCCGAAAGCCAGTGTTTGCACTTCCAAAACCCGCTTACTAAAACTCTCGGCCAGACCAGCGCTTGCCTAAAAAAGCTTGCATTTCAATGCTAATCGCTGTTGTTTTTCATGTGACTGTAGTCCAGGGCTCTCAGTTGGTAATGTGAGCTGCTGCTGCGATTGAAACATCAGAGTCCAGAGAGTTAATGAGCCATGACGAGGAAATGAGGAAGAGATAGGAAACCCAGATGTCAGCTGCGCGAGTGCACGCCATCGTGAACTCAAGCTGGTCGCCAGCCGAAAGCCAGTGTTTGCACTTCCAAAACCCGCTTACTAAAACTCTCGGCCAGACCAGCGCAAGCGCTGGTGCAGGCCGAGACCTAATGAAGGCGTCCGTCTGTAAAGCAAACGGTGCTCATGTAAAGCGTTCTGATACTTTAGGTTCGAGTTCGCACTATACAAAACCGCAAAAAAAAAATCTTAATCAGAAGTTAGGGCTTGGTGTGACATGCCCCCACCCTGGTGTTTTATGTGGATGAAATATGGCGGCCGATCCCACGCTGCAGGATGCCCTCAACCCCTGTCTGAGAACCTAATTGAATCACACAGCTTCAGGAACCTCCTGAAATGTAGATTATTCGAATTTTCTTTTTAAATTAACTTTCGGACTCTCAGGGTTCGTGATCGCAGAACATCAGCTGCGGGCACCCACCCTATCTGATGGGACCGTCCGCCCCACGCCGCGTTTCTTCAGATTCTGCTGTGTTCTTACCTCCTCCTGCACTCGGGAGTAACGAAGGTTAATCACAGCTCGTCATAAAACTCTAAAATAAATACATTGTCACTCCCGTAATTTCATTTGCACAAGAAAATAAACTCCCATGCCTCTTAGGCATTGTGCATAGAGCCTTACTCATTCTGGCCCCAGCTTTGTGTTGTAAAGTTGATCCCCTCGATGACCCTAAATTCATGATTCTAAAATTCCGGCTGGTGTGGGTCAGCAGAATATTTTTTCGGGTTCAAGTCGCAATATCCTGACATTTCTTCCCATATCGTATCAGAGGTGAATGCAATCCGATAAAATTTAGGGAGCCGAGCGTCAAGACCTGTCTCTCCCACTGTAGCGCTGGCAGGTTGTGTTGCCACCTCGCTTCCTATATAGGCCCATTATATTTTGTAGCGCCAAGACGCCCTTGTCAGTCGCACAATGCAAATTCCAAACAGTATTAAGTAAGAGTGGGCGAAATGTAAATCCCCCTACAGATTTATTCAAATTTTGTCACACTTCACACTTTGAATTTTGTGAAGTTTTGAAAACGTGTCAAAATGTGGCCTGGGGTAGAAAACTCACGCAAAAAATGATTTCCAAAATTAACCTGAAAAATAGTTTTATCAAGAAAATGAATTTACCAAAAGCCATTTTTAGTTGACATTGGCTATATCAAAACCTACTTTTTCAGGATTTTTATCGTCATTTTTTGCAAATTTCGAGGCATTTGCAAAGGTTCGGAAAAAACAATGTGTTTTTTTCTCGTTTTTTTTTCATTTCAAAATACTTTATTGATTTCACAAGGTATACAGAAAGCATACATCAGAGTAACATAGTGTAACACAGGCAAGGTTTACATGTGTAATCATCGATTGGGGGTAGTGCGCCTGTGTGCATACCATGAGCTAATCTCCGCGAACATTGATAGAAGGAAAGAGGATAGGCAAAAGAAAGGAAGAAGGAGAGAGAAGAGAATAGAGGGGAAGGAAGAGCAACGGCTAGGCGGGCTATAACAATGCTTTGCATTTCTATGCATATGCTGGCACAAGGGCAGCCAGTATTGGCATCTTTACATAGTATAACAGCTTGGTACAGGTAACAATGAGCATTACACTTAAATGCACTTATTTCAGGTGGAACGACATATAGGTCTCAGGAAAAACAATGTTTGAGGAAAAAAAACTTTATAGATTTGAACAGCTCTTGAAGGAAGGTGGTCCATTGAGAGGGCAGTAGTTGAGAGAACACAGTGACAAAGATGGCGACCATGTCGTGGTCTGTGCGGAGGCTAGGTAGAAAAGGGGCAGAATCGGTGAGCCTTTTGATCCCTGGCTAAGGTTACCATATAACCCCATGTCACAGGGCCTTAATGTTCCAGTCCTGGAGTTTTATTTCAGAAATGATTGTTATGGAGTGTATTCATTACTGTAGATAATCTGACGTTAGGGAGCACTACAACTCCCAGAATGCATTTTATTGTTACATAGAAGTTCCGGCTGGAGCACTGCATCTCTGATGAGATGGCGTCGTCTTGTAACTTTGTGCCTCCAAACTCAGTGTATGCAGTTGCTATGATCGGTGACGTCACGTGGGAACCCTGCCTTTGATTGACTTGCATAAGACTGAACAAACCTGCTTCGGCGTCGGGACTCGGACGGAAGGAGAGGCAGAGACGGCAGTTTCACTTCCTTCTCGGGATTAGGCAGCTCTTGTGCCCCACGCCCGGGAGAGACCGAAGTAGTTAAAAGCCAGAGGGCCGTGTCGCAGGAAGTGGAGTAAATGAGAGGCGGTGTGTGTGTGTGTGTGTTGAGATCACATGATGTGGCAGCGGCTCCCGCTGACTGTACCTGCTGTCTGACACTTCTCGTAGGCTGGCATCGGGATACCACGCCTGCGGAGCCAGGGCTGTGTAGAGTTACTGATCTCCGGCTTTCATCAGCAGCTGAACTGCCGTAAGTACATCTCTCAAGTGCAAAGGTTTAAGAATCTCTACAGTTTGTTGTGGGGTGGGGGAGGGCTCTTTCTCTGATCGAAGTTTGGCAAAGTGGAAACCTAGATTGGCGGTTGCTTCCACTAATGTTTGTGGACATGAAATGTACTTTGAACATTTCGGGAAGCAGTACGAAAAGAGGCTTTCTTTTAATCCTTGCTGTTCTAAAACAAGCATTTAAAGGCACGAGCGGGGAGGAGGTGGGGGCGACGCGAGTGGTGCGCGCGCCACAGCGAGTGATCTGCACGCGCCACAGCGAGACATCTGTTTTGCATTATCAGGCACGATAATGCAAAACAGATGTCGGCCCTGCGCGCGTAACCGCAGGAAATAGGCCATGACGCACGAGCGTCTGGTCAGCTTTCCAAACCCCCTTACTAAAAGTCTCACAAGCAGCGCATGCGCTGCTCTAGGCTCGACCTAAAAAAAGGTTCACAGCTTTACGGTGTGCAAAAGCAGTAACTAGAGCTTAGATCCTGAAACTTTGGCAGCCATCAAGAACACCTTTTAAAATCATAAGTTTTCCTTGGGAAAGAACTGGCCTAACACAATACAACTTCATGTCTCTTTTCACATGAAATTGGGAAATTTGATTTTTTTTAAACTTGGAAAAAAGCAACAGCATACATGTTCAAAGTTAAGCTGGTCATCATCATCATTAAACGCCAGTTTTATATAAGTAAATTTGTACAGAAGGTTGTTTAGTTTCCACTCCCTAATAGTGCTGCTGCGGTTGTCCTCCTGAGACAAGTTAGTAGAAACACTGCAAACTATGCCTTCTCTTTCTCTTATGCCCTACTCATGGGCTGATCCTCTTCCCCGGGTAGAGTGCAGCCTGTGCCCACATTTCTAACATGGGCAGATGGCGGTGAAACAGCTGTCTCACAGAATAACAGTACAAATGAGAAGATAAATGGAGACAAGTTGCCTACCTTTTTAGGTCAAGCCTAGCGGCAGCGCGCACGCACTGCTCGCTCTGCGAGACTGCTATAGTAGAGTATGGGAGAGAAGCCGCGCCCACTCTCCGCCCATAATTTTCATTGGCTTGTGTCATGGTCTTTGGTGAATGCTGCCTTCGGATTTGTTAACAGGCTTGTTAGTCCCTCCTTAGTACGGCCTTGTCTTCATTTGTAACCTCCCATGGCTACTGGCCCTTTTACTTCGGTTGTTACCACCAATACCACCACCAATACCAAAACCACCACCACCAATACCAAAACCACCACCACCAATACCAAAACCACCACCACCAATACCAAAACCACCACCACCAATACCAATACCAAAACCACCACCACCAATACCAAAACCACCACCACCAATACCAATACAACCACCACCACCAATACCACCACCAATACCACCACCAATACCACCACCACCAATACCACCACCACCAATACCAAAACCACCACCAATACCACCACCACCAATACCACCACCACCAATACCAAAACCACCACCAAAAACCACCACCACCACAACCACCACCAATACCACAACCACCACCAATACCAAAACCACCACCAATACCAAAACCACCACCAATACCACCACCACCAATACCACCACCACCACCAATACCACCACCACCAATACCACCACCAATACCACCACCAATACCACCACCACCAATACCACCACCACCAGCACCAATACCAAAACCACCACCACCAATACCAAAACCACCAATACCAAAACCACCACCACCAAAACCAAAACCACCAATACCAAAACCACCACCACCAAAACCAAAACCACCAATACCAAAACCACCACCACCACCACCAAAACCACCACCACCAATACCAAAACCACCACCACCAACAATACCAATACCACCAATACCACCACCAATACCACCACCACCAATACCACCACCACCAATACCACCACCACCAATACCACCACCACCAATACCACCACCACCACCACCAATACCACCACCACCAATACCACCACCACCAATACCACCACCACCAATACCACCACCACCACCACCAATACCACCACCACCAATACCACCACCACCAATACCACCACCACCAATACCACCACCACCAAAACCACCACCACCAATACCACCACCACCAATACCACCACCACCAATACCACCACCACCAATACCAGTACCACCAATACCAGTACCACCAATACCAGTACCACCAATACCAGTACCACCAATACCAGTACCACCAATACCAGTACCACCAATACCAGTACCACCACCACCACCAGTACCACCACCAATACCAATACCGCCACCAATACCAATACCGCCACCACCAATAGCAATACCACCACCACCAATAGCAATACCACCACCGATAGCAATACCACAACCACCAATAGCAATACCACCACCAATACCAGTACCACAACCACCAATAGCAATACCACCACCAATACCAGTACCACAACCACCAATACCACCACTACCACCACCAATACCACCACCACCAATACCACCACCACCAATACCACCACCAATACCACCACCAATACCACCACCACCAATACCACCACCAATACCACCACCACCAATAGCAATACCACCACCACCACCACCAATACCAGTACCACCACCAATACCAGTACCACCACCACCACCAATACCAGTACCACCACCACCAATAGCAATACCACCACCACCAATAGCAATACCACCACCACCAATAGCAATACCACCACCACCAATAGCAATACCACCACCACCAATAGCAATACCACCACCACCAATACCAGTACCACAACCACCAAAAGCAAAACCACCACCAATACCAGTACCACAACCACCAAAAGCAAAACCACCACCAATACCAGTACCACAACCACCAAAAGCAAAACCACCACCAATACCAGTACCACAACCACCAAAAGCAAAACCACCACCAATACCACAACCACCAAAAGCAATACCACCACCAATACCACCACCAATACCAGTACCACAACCACCAAAAGCAATACCAC
>CAWUFW010002543.1:1175000-1392500 GCA_963921515.1 Calotriton arnoldi | reverse complement strand
AGTGGGAAAGTTTTGTGGCCATTTCAATGGAAAATGCGGTGTCTATAAATGACAGTGCACTACCACATCATGCTTTAGTAATATATTTAAGAAAAGTGAGTTTTTAAACATGAACTGGGAAATATTCCTGCCCATATGACGATGTGATTAGCCAGGAATCATGTGTAGCCTAAATGTGGGCCCAATTCTTATTATACATGGAGCAAACGATTAGTGTAGTAAATAATACTTTTTATTTGCACAGCAGAAATAGTGAGCATATTAGGTGCTCTCTTATGTGGTAATGAAGAAAAAGGCAGCTCCATAACACAATATTTGCCTAGGATCACACAATTTGAGACCAGTTTAATATTTTTGGGATTTTTCTAGCCCTGTCATAGCATGTGTATTTGCAGCCAACATATGCCACAAATACCCTGTTTCCGCTGGTTTTAAAGACTTTGCAAACTGTGCATGGCTGCACACAATCAAAGGTGAATGTTTACTGTCAAATCGAGTCATAAGACTGGCAAATGGCAAAGACATTTTTAATGGTTGTGATACCAGAATGGCACAATAACATTTTGCACAAACACCAAGGTGGATTGCGCGACTTCTGAACAGCTAGTTTATTTGTGGGAAACATTTTAAGAATGGATCATTTTCCCACTTAAACTCCAACTACGCTTTACAAATCATATTGGGTAACCAATCATAACCTACCACACACTGACAGTAGCAAACCCATTGTTACCAATTTGCTGTCAAATACAACACAGTCTTTAAATGAAATGTAAACATCAGTGGAAAGTTTTTCATTTTTTCGGAGTTTAGCTATGTGTTCACTTTCTTAGCTGAAAAAAACACAAATCGTTGCTAATAATTCAATTTCTTACTCAAGATCCTGCACCCAACACATCTGACAACTTTCATGGCAACAAGATCTCACAACCTTGGAAAACAGTACACATTGTTCTTTGCAACTGTAAAGCCTCTGTACAGCATATGCATTGGCCAACAGAAATAATGTGCAGGAAAACAATGAAAGCCACAACACTGACATGTTTATCCCAGGAAATAGACAACAGAGGCTTATTTGCAGCAGAGTGAGATGAAAGGTACAAGTCTACTGACACCCATCTTTTACTTACCCCACTTTACTATCAGGAACAGGAAACTAAGGGCATGCTCTTTAATCCCAGTACGAGGTCAGTTTTATACAATCCCAGATTTCTCCATGAAGGAACCATACCTACATTATAAGTAGGCAGAAGTCAGCCAGCAGCATCCTGCGACTGCTTTCCTCTCTAGAGGAAACAGACACCAGGAAGCAGAGGTCAGTCTGCAGCTCCATGAGATTGCTCCCCTCCTTGAATGAACCATACATGGAATGCAGTGCTCAAACTGCAGCATCCAGTGACTGTTATCATCCTTGAGGCACTAGGCCAACAAGAAGACAAAGCTAATTTTGCAAATTACTGTCACGGTCTCTCTGGAGGCACCATACGAGAGATTATGAGATAGAACTTGGTCTATGTTTTTTTCTCTCGCTTGAATAATTTTCACCACAGGAAGAAAGTAATGAGTCTGTATCCCCCAGCAATCCTCCCTCTCTCCCTAGGTATCAAGCCTATAACAAAGCAAACTTCACTCTCTAGATACTTGTGATCATCTGCTACCCAATCTTTCCACTCAGGAAGAGAGATGAGAGAAGGAAGCAAACAAAGAAAAGGAAGGAAATTGTGCAATTAAAACGTGATGGTAGAAAAAGACAGGATAAGAACAAAAAAGGGTAAGGGGAAAAGAAAAAGGAGTACAGGAAAGGAAAACGAGTATGAAGTAACCAAACTAAAGTGAAGAAAGACAGGTATAAAAATGAACACAAAAGCTGAAATAACTCAATCATTGCTGTCCTCCCAAACGCCAAACAGAGCATCTGCACAGGGCCTTACGCTTACCAAAAGCATCTTCCATTTTCAGGGTGTGGGTCTCCATGGACATGACTGCTGAACTGGTCTCGGAGCCCTCTTCCAGAATCCTGTTGTAAAAGTTGCCACCGATAAAGAAAGAACTAAACGCCGTGGGGAAATAAAATTTAGATCACAGCATGAGGCAGAATTAGACATAACCCTACGATTTTCCTTTATGCTTACCCTCCCCCATCTTCCCAGGTGGAAAAGGGTATATTGGTGGTTGTAAATTTAAAGCAGAAATATTCAAAGTATGCCATGACCAGAATGGTACTCCACTCAAAGGAGCCATGTCCTGGCATACATTCTGAGTTTTCTAGAAAACATTTTCCATAAATCACTCATCTGGAAATTAGAGAAAGGAGTAGCCCTGGCATAAGTTTAAATGGCACATCACAAGGAAAATAGTTTTCTAGCACTGACAGGAACACATAATGAAAGGCAGTCAACTTCAAACAGTCTGCATCAGCACAGCGACAGCCAGAGGGTGTAGTGAGACAAAGGGTGATGGGGCAATTCTTCACAGTGTGATGTAGCTAAATGGCGGACTCAAAGGCCAGAGTCTCATCTGCCTGCGCCTGACCTAGCAGAATGGCACCAGCCGGTTCCCAATTGTGACTCAAAGAATGTTCAGGAGTTCTGCAAATTCTAGGGGCTGAATGGGATCAAACAAGACCAACTGACATGAAGTGTTCTTGTTTTAGGAGATCTTCATACCTGCTCTGGTTGATATGTGTTCACAATAGATGTTGTTCCTCATTAATGATACCTTTACAACTTTGATTTTTAGGTGGTTCTGATAAGTCTATACTGCCTTGAATTGACTGGCAAGATTTCTAAACTTCTCCACCTATGACCTGTCTACACTATTTACTCTCCTCAAAGAGACCTTTGACAATAACCATGACCCCTATGCAAGCTGAAAATGTTAGAAACTCCTGACAAGCCAAGGGGGGTGGGCACGAGCGCAAGGAACGCCAAAAGGTGAGGTGGGGGGAGCAAGCGCAATGCATAGCCAAAGGGGGGGGCGAGTGCAAGGTACAGCCAAGGGGGGGCGCGCGCAAGGTACAGCCAAGGGGGGGCGCGCGCACGGCACAGCCAAAGGGGGGGGCGCGCTCACGGCACAGCCAAAGGGGGGGGGGCGCGCTCACGGCACAGCCAAAGGGGGGGGGCGCTCACGGCACAGCCAAAGGGGGGCGCGCTCACGGTACAGCCAAGGGGGCGCGCGCGCACGGCACAGCCAAAGGGGCGCGCGCGCACGGCACAGCCAAAGGGGCGCGCGCGCACGGCACAGCCAAAGGGGCGCGCGCGACGGCACAGCCAAAGGGGGTCGCGCGCGCACGGCACAGCCAAAGGGGGCGCGGGCGCACGGCACAGCCAAAGGGGGCGCGGGCGCACGGCACAGCCAAATGGGGGCGCGCGCACGGCACAGCCAAAGGGGGCGCGCACGGCACAGCCAAAGGGGGCGCGCGCACGGCACAGCCAAAGGGGGCGCGCGCACGGCACAGCCAAGGGGGGCGCGCACGGCACAGCCAAAGGGGCGCGCGCACGGCACAGCCAAAGGGGGCGCGCGCACGGCACAGCCAAAGGGGGCGCGCGCACGGCACAGCCAAAGGGGGCGCGCACGGCACAGCCAACGGGGGCGCGCGCACGGCACAGCCAAAGGGGGCGCGCACGGCACAGCCAAAGGGGGGCGCGCGCGCACGGCACAGCCAAAGGGGCGCGCGCGCACGGCACAGCCAAAGGGGGCGCGCGCGCACGGCTCAGCCAAGGGGGGCGCGCGCACGGCTCAGCCAAAGGGGGCGCGCGCGCACGGCTCAGCCAAAGGGGCGCGCGCGCACGGCTCAGCCAAGGGGGCGCGCGCGCACGGCACAGCCAAAGGGGGCGCGCGCGCACGGCCCAGCCAAAGGGGGCGCGCGCGCACGGCTCAGCCAAAGGGGCGCGCGCGCACGGCTCAGCCAAAGGGGCGCGCGCGCACGGCTCAGCCAAAGGGGCGCGCGCGCACGGCTCAGCCAAAGGGGGGCGTGCGCGCACGGCACAGCCAAAGGGGGGCATTCGCAAGGCACAGCCAAAGGAGGGGGGCATTCGCAAGGCACAGCCAAGGGGGGCATTCGCAAGGCACAGCCAAAGGGGGGGCATTCGCAAGGCACAGCCAAGGGGGGCATTCGCAAGGCACAGCCAAAGGGGGGGCATTCGCAAGGCACAGCCATTGGGGGGCATTCGCAAGGCACAGCAATTGGGGGTGGGGGCGTTCGCAAGGCACAGCCAAGGTGGGGGGCGCACTCGCAAGGCACAGCCAAGGTGGGGGCGCACTCGCAAGGCACAGCCAAGGTGGGGGGCGCACGCGCAAGGCACAGCCAAGGTGGGGCGCACGCGCAAGGCACAGCCAAGGTGGGGGGCGCAAGGCACAGCCAAGGTGGGGGCGCACGCGCACGGCACAGCCAAGGGGAGGGCGCACGCGCACGGCACAGCCAAGGGGAGGGCGCACGGCACAGCCAAGGGGAGGGCGCACGGCACAGCCAAGGGGAGGGCGCACGCGCACGGCACAGCCAAGGGGAGGGCGCACGCGCACGGCACAGCCAAGGGGAGGGCGCACGGCACAGCCAAGGGGAGGGCGCACGGCACAGCCAAGGGGAGGGCGCACGGCACAGCCAAGGGGAGGGCGCACGCGCACAGCCAAGGGGGGGGCGCACGCGCACAGCCAAGGGGGCGCACGCGCACAGCCAAGGGGGGGGCGCACGCGCACGGCACAGCCAAGGGGGGGGCGCACGCGCACGGCACAGCCAAGGGGGGGGCGCACGCAAGGCAGAGCCAAGGGATCACATTTGATAACTAGGAGTTCATACTTCCTCTTCAAATCAATAAACAAAGGAGGGGCTGTTGCTACTGATGCAACTAACATTTCTTTGACCAACACAAAAGAACGAGACAACAAATATTCCATTACCATACCTCACAGCTAGGACAGATCACAGCAGAAATCCACAGAACCAGCCAATTTCCCACATTTTTTTATTTTATATGTCCCGCTATCCCGTTACACCCTTCAAACACTAGAAGAGCTGCAAACTGAAATGTAGCCAGCAACTCACCCCTGCTGGACCGGCTGCAGCTGTAGGATAACTTGAGTCTTGGTATCTTCTGGGTTCTCATCTTCTGTGACTTCAGTGGGGACAACAACAACTTCTCCCAAGGGGACGTTGACTTCGGCATTCGCCATTGCTCACATGAGGAAAAGCTGAAGGGTCAAAGCATCAGGGACACTGCATGTCAAATCAAATTGAGAAAAGTATTTTTCAAATCCAGAGTTTGGAGCTGAGGGAGTGCAATATTAGTACTAAAAGAAACTGCCAAGTATAATTTTACCTCTCAAGGACACAGTAGTCTTATCAGAAAACTGATGGGCGCTGAGAGGCTAATGCACTACGAGTCAATATAACATGAAACTTTCCAAACATGATCAGAATTATGCTGTAAAAATACTACAGAATCCAGTATTTTTTATTGCTTCTCTGGCTATTTTTGATGTGTTCACCTAGCTTTTGTGAAGAAGCGAAGCACTGGACAGAATGAGGCAACTCGCTCGTATTGGCTATGTAGAATGTGTTGCCGTTCCAAGCTCTATCTTAGATTGTTAGAATGGTGGGTTATGAAACGCGAGCAGACAGTGAAGATATGTTCCAGACTGGCAAGCAACAGACAATGTCTGCTCTTAATAGTTTGTTTAGTGTATGCGGCAAAAGAGGACATTTCAGTTCATTTTACAAGTCTGGAGTTAAATGCCGTGCAAAAAAGTCAATGAAGTTAGTGAAACTGGGGGGAAACTGTCTTCAAATGACAGATACTGTAAACAGCACTAATAACAAACTAGGGCATCCCTCTGATACTGTATCCGTTAATGGCATTGAAGTAGAGAGGATGTGGACTATGGAGCAAGGTTGACTATGTGATTAATGAGAAGCCCTTCAAAGGAAGAGTGTGTTTGACTGAACCAGAAGCCATATACATATGGTGTCAAACCGACCGAAACGGTGGGTTATTTTGTAGGGCAATTCAGTTTAAAAGGGAATGCAGCAAAAGGTAAGGAAGACGTTCCTGTAGTAGGAGATACTGTTTTAAGTTGGCCCCACCAAAAACTCTTGGGTATCTCTTCAAATCCCAACGCTACCCCGCAGCTTTGAGTCAACTGTATCAAACAACTTCCTGAAAAGTTCATAGCTGATATTCTTGATGTCTTTTCTTGCAAGATAGGCTGCCTGCAAAAACTACTTCCATGGCATCAGTCCACCTTTCATCCTTCATAGACAGACCCTCAGCTGGAATTCCATAAAGAAACATCACACATTATATAAGGATACAACAGTAGGCTGCCTGAAAAACTACTTCCATTAAATCAAACTTAAGGAAGGGACTGTGCCTTTTTCTTGTCATGCTAGAAACATTCCTTACAGTCTAAGGGATGCTGTTAATTTGGAGCTTGAAAAACTGTGCACTGAAGGCATTATTGAACAGGTGGAAGCCGGTAGGGCAAGATGGCGTCTGTGTAAGCGGTCGTCCCGGCCGCTCCCCCGCCGCTCGGAGCCCTAATTAAGGAAGTAAAAGGGGTAATGGCACGGCGCAGACAGCGCTAACATCGAGGTACAGATGCCCTACCTGCGCTCACAAACTCAGTCTTGGGTCCTGGTGCAGCTGTTGGCAGCGGTTACGGCGGCAGGAGCATTGGCTACCAGCCGCGCGAAGCAATTTCTGTGGAGGACTGCCTCATTGCTCACTGAAGGGGCGGTAAAGCTCGGGTGGCTCGCGGCAGAGGACTGCACCAGGGGAAGAAGGGAGGATAGGATGCCTCCCAAAGTGGCTCGCGTGGTGCGCGAAAAGACAGCTGATGCCTCAGCGCTGTCAGCCAGCAAAATCTTAACTTGCACCCAGCGCCCCAAGACTGCCAGGGCCAGTGCTTCAATGATTAACAACAACAGCAGCAACAATAGTAGCAAATCGAGCCAAAGTGGCTCAAAAGGCTCTGGGATTGGCATTACAACAGAAAGGGGAAAAAGGCTGTCTCTGTATCGCCTGGAGAAAAGGAGCTCACCCAGGAAACTCAATCGGAGCCACAATTACTGCCACGACAACAGCAGAGTATAACAGAATACTTTACGGCAGTAACAACAGCTGTTGCGGTAACAGCTGGGAACTCTCAGGGGGCAGTATCAGAAGGCACCTGGAGAAAGGATCATTGGGATGCCGATGGGGATAGCTCTCCACCAATTGACTGCAATACGGCTAGGGCAAAGGTGAGGAGCAGATGGTTTCCCATGTAATTTAACCAATGGTTATGGTCAATGGGGGCCCCCCAGGCGGCCGGAAAAACTTCCAGATGAACCCGCCCATGGGATAGAACAGGAGGATAAAGACAAGATCGAACAAACAACTGCCCCCTTGGGACACCACATCAAGAAAACAAATGGCCAGATGATAATTATTGAAGAAAGCAATCAAGCAGCCCAACCATCACTACCCCTGTTGTGGAGCAATAAGGAGACCAGTGTTCTGGCTGAAGAGGCTAAGGTGCCCAAAGGGCTAGAGGGTTCCCAGGATCTGGGCGATAAGTTCTTCTCCCTTACGGATGGTTCGGACATTAGCACCAGTGACTCAGAGGCTGAGAATATTTTACAGACCTCTAGCTCCAGCCCAGGTAGCCAGTATGACGGTCTAGGCACCACAATAAAAAAAACAAGCATTGAAAATGCAATAGGTCTCGCCTTTGATTAAGTTAAAGCCATTTGCTTTGCTAATGGTATTGTATAGCAAAGCTAATGGCTTTAACTTAATGAAAGGCGAGACCTATTGCATTTTTAATGCTTGTTCTAGAATGGTCCCACTGCGTCCATGTGAAGTAAAAAAACCAAGAGAGCGAAGCGGACCGCGCTTGCGCAACTAAGTAAATAAATAAATAAACAAACAAGCGCGGCCGAAGCGGACTGCGCTTGTGCAATTAAATAAATAAACAAGCGCGGCCGAAGCGGACCGCGTTTGTGCAATTAAGTAAATAAATAAATAAACAAGCGCGTCCGAAGCGGACCGCGCAAGCTGGCTCAATATCCCGTGACGCAAATGTGATCTTTGTGTGCTTACACAAGATGAATGCGTCCTTCTGTAAACCGTTGAAATATCTTCCACCAGCAACCATACTCAAGCAGACTGCAAGTACGTGTGCACACATGGGGCGTGCCAAAGAAACAAAAGAAGACCAAAACAAAAAGATGGCGACTGTTCCAGTGAGGCGATGTGGCAACATCTAGAGAGCCGATCTTGGAACTGCGGAAGGGGACCTGACATCGGCTCTCCCGCACCCACAAAAATGGAAAGACATGCCCATCCAAAATGCAAAACAAAACCACGGCAGAAAGCATCAGCATTGAACGCCTATAGGCAACAAATGCGCATGAAGGAACAAGCTCCGATTCGGGAGCGGATTATGTGCAGGCGAGTTCACGCAACAACAAAAAATGGCAATAATAAAGCAAAAGACACGGCGGCTGACGAGTTCAAATAAACTGGCAACAAAATGCATCTCACACGCAAGACACCGCGCCTCAAGCGTATAGTAACAAGATAGCGTGTAGAAGAAATGAAAGGCGCGTCCCACATTTTTGACGGTAAACGCAGTAATACCAAAAAAAAAGTGCTTAGCGGCAAATTAAGAGACACTGTCTCCTGCCGCAAGTAAAAGATCCAATCCCGGTGGGTGGGGCCAAAAGCGGACAGGGTGGCAACCAGGAGGGATTAAAATGCCTCTGGTGCAATGATTACACTATGTTTAGCATAATGAATGACGACAAACGACGCGCACAAATGAAAATTGCAGGCGGAGCTGACACACGACTTCTGGAACTGTATTGATTCCAAGAAGCCCTCGCATGGCGAGAGCAGCGTATGGGCGCTTCTAATGCCAGGCGAGACCTAAAAAAAAAAAAAAGGCAATGCAGACGGAACAATAGATGCCACGCGGCAAGGGCATGCCTCCGATGGGCTACAAAGGCATGGGTCAGTTGCCACTTTAAAATGGGATTACCCAGCCACGTGCAAAATCTATCCTGATTCGCAAGAAGGTACTCATATCAATGCTGCAGATGCCCAAGATAAGGGAACCTTCCATAAAGCTGATCTATTGTTATGATTCGCAATGTACCCCAATATAGGCCTGGGTAGTCACCTAACCTTTCACCTACATTTACCCTGCCATTGTACCACATAACGGGTTTGGTGCTGACCTTTTACCTAGTTAGGTACTGTATAAATGTCGTGTGGTTTTCTCCGAAAACAAGCCTCATTTATTACGCATGAGGATTCTCAGAATCACAGCAGGATTACCATCTTCTGCAGAATAACTATGTATAAGGTTCATCACTATCGTCATCCTCGGCCGACATGACACAGCAAGGTAGAACCCGAGGGTACCTTCTGGGTATATAAACACCATCTCTCTGCTGAGGCAGGCAGAGGAGAAAAAGACTTCCATGCTGACACGCTGACGCGAGACGCTGAGGTTCCTGCACGCAAACACTCCAGCACGCAGTGGTCTGACATCCCTCGTGGGGTGTCCATCTCGAGACCAAGACGGGGTCCTTCATTCTCTCAATTCAGGTAATGGGGTTGGCTCTATCCTAAGGGGATTCTTGGCTATACACCTACATACATGCTAGGTACATTTAGGTACATCTAGTTAGGGTTCGCATCGTAGGAGTACGCATTACTACTGTCATGTATTTATATGCCTGCATATATTCATTGTTTCAGCACTGTGGTAGAATTCTACCATCTATGTACTATGTTGGTGCATATAACCGTATACATCTGTTTCGGTCTTATGGTTGTTGCAGCACACCCATTTTACACTAGAATGACGCTTGTTCAATAAATGCTTATTGAAAACGTCCCCATCGTTCTGTGTATCTCTCTGAGACAAAATGAGCATGAGTGACTGAGCGAAAGGTACTGTACTGTTTCACCGATCCCTGAGGGGTCAGGGTTGTCATATTCGATGGTTGCCAGAAACTATCCGCTCCTTCGTAAGTGGGGCTCATAGTGGCACTGTGAGCTAGCTGGTCTACAGACCAACATATCCTTTGGGGTGCCTGGAATCAGTCTGGACACCAATCCCTTAGTTTATGTGGTCTAAACGCACAGATGCTATATAGATTTGTAGAAACTACATGACACTATGAGACTATAAAACAACATCAGGAAGAGATCCGAGCTGATGGCCCAAAAAAAAAAACAGACTGGCCACGAAAAAAACTACAAGGAGCAGTCAGGAAAGTGGTTAAAGCATGCGCAGAGTTTAACGAGAGGCTTGTAACGATAGAAGAACGAACAGCCGCCCTGGAAAATGATGTTACCACGACTCAAAAGCATGCAGAAGCACAAGGCACACAAATCTCTGATATTCAATGGGAAATTACAGATTTTGAAAACCGGAAGCGTCGTAACAACCTTAGATTCCTAGGCATTGATGAAGGGGTTGAAGGAAAAGATATTCGGGGCTTTATGCTGAATCTGATGAAGGGGGCCTTTCCCGAGCTTCAACAATGGAACTGGGAGCTGGAAATCAAGCGAGTGCACCGCTTTCTCCTTATGCTGAAAAAATCTGGCCAGCCACATACTGGAGAAGCACGGAAGCACAAAGCAATAATCATCTACTTTGGGAATTTTTTTTGCTCCGCGAAGCTGTGTTCACTAAGGCACGTACAGATGCTAAAAGGACTAACGATGGCCAGTCTTTTTTTACTAGACCAGACTTTTGCCATGTTACGGTTGAGAGACGCTGGAGGCTGAGACAGCTGATACAACCGTGTCAGGCAAGAGGGGCGGAAGCCTATCTACTGAATCCTGCTCGCCTGAAAATAATTTATAAAAACCAGACTAGAGTTTTTACCTAAGAGATAAAAGCCAAAGACTATATGGAGGAAGTGGCATAGTATGGCGGAGTAAAAGTATTTTTTTCTTTTTTCCCCCTCATCTTTATGGTTTGTAAAATAGATGTGATTTGGCATGGGCCAGTAACTTTGATGGGGGGGGGGTCTCTTTTTTAACCCCAGTGGTAATTACAGCCGCAGGGCCCGAGTGGCGGGGGAGGATCCAAGCACGGACTACATCACCTAGACCTCATTGGTCTGATTGCCTCTAGGGCTAGGTGGGGGGTGGAGGGGAGCCAGGGGGCGGGAAGGTGTGTGTAGGGTAGGGTGGGGGGAGGAGGAGTAAAAAAGAAAATCATGGTACATGAGGAGATCAAAGAAACCGGGAGGAAGGATGAGGAAGCGGCTGATGCATCCGATAGAAGGGTCAGGAGGTAAAGCCAAAGGGGTTTGCCTCATTAAAAAGATCATACTGCTTTAGATGACTAGAATCCGAATCTCAACGTTGAATATATGTGGTCTAAATGATCGCGTAAAATGAAGGAAAGTAGCAATAGATCTAAAAGTACTTCACGCCGATATTTAATGTTTACAAGAGACCCATATTGAAAATACCAGGAGGAAGCTCATGGATCAGCTTGGGTATAATCTTATTGCTAATACCACACAAGGAACCAGAACTAGAGGGGTGGCCATCTTATCCCGGAGAATTCAAAAGGCGCGTTTCGGATAAATATGGGTGCTAGTCGAATGCTGCTATTATAAACATGTTTTTTACCATCTGTTCGGTATATGGGTCTACTGGAGATGACCCGGATGTTTTTAAATTTCTTATCAATGAGCTAGCCTGGTGACCAACACCGATTATATTTTGTGGGGATCTGAATATTAATGGAATGGGTGGGCTATGGGGCAATAATACTGGCAACTATGTTGGTCGGAAAAATAAGGTGTTTAGAGCACTTACATCCCTCACACGAGACAACGAGCTAACTGATGTGTGCCCATATTAAAAGCCTCTCGACCCGGTCAGCACCTACTTTTCAGCCCCCCATAAATCTGTAGCACGGCTTGACTACTTTTTTGTCACCCAGCAGCTGGTCCCGAGATGCAGTTTAGAAAAATACCCTCCGAGTTATGTCGGATCACAACCCCCCCTTTACAGGGGTGGAAAGAATGGAATACACCTGGACATTTGAGAGGGGCCTGCTGCAGAATCAAAGTTATATTACACATATGAATGGATTGAAGAGTTTATGGAGATCAATAGAAACAGCGCAGGTAGTGGTATGGTCTGGGATGCGTTTAAGGCAGGGGTAAGGGGGAGACACTCAGCTACAGTCTGCAGCGTAAAAAGAAGGAAACCCAGCACCTAATGGCTCTATACAAAGCGCTGGGAGATGTTGAGGAGGAGCTTGTTGGTGCTATAACCGCGGGGGCCTCCACAGAGGATATACTGCTTAACCTTGCCTTGGCAAGAGCTGCAATAGGAGAAATCTCTGTAGGCAAAGCGGCAGAAAAGTATCTTGCACGTCGACATGATTGTTATGAGCTAATGAACTGGTAGGACAGATGCTGGCAGTACGGTCCAGAAAATAGTCAGTGGCGAGATCCTCGAGATAAAAAACGAGAGGGGTAATTTGGTAACCGGTACCACAGGTATTCGGGACGAATTCCATAAGTATTATGAGAATCTATACTGGGAGGATCAGCAAACCAAGGATAGCCTAATTACAGAGTATCTTAGTTGTACACAACTGGAGCAGTTTTCCCCAGAAGATGCTGAATACTTAGATGCTCCCCTCACAAAAGAAGAAATCCGCAGAGCACTTCGGGATCTTCCCTCTGGAAAAGCTGTGGGACCAGACCAAATTCCTTTGGAATTTTATAAGACATTTTTTACTATCTTAGGGCCAGACATTGTGAAAACGCTCAGTCAGGCTCAAGCGGGGTTTCAGTCCCAGAGTTATGGGCTTGGGCCACCATCATTTTTTTTTTAAAAAAGGAGAAACCCCCAAACGAACATGGGTCGTACAGACCCATAACACTTATGAATAGCGATGCAAAGATATTTTCAAAGGTATTCACTGCACGGCTAAGCCTTAATATTGGCAAAGTGATATCCCTTCTGCAGCATGGTTTTATACCAGGCAGAGGCACTAACGATCACATACGAAGGGTGGTAACACTGTTTGATGCAGCAGAAACCTTGGGAGACCCTATGGCGCTGATCTTGCTTGATGCAGAGAAGGCGTTTGATAGGGTCTCCTGGGATTATCTTTGGGCAGTTCTTAAGTGGTTCAGTATCGGAAAGGGTTTTATCGACGCAATTCAGGTCATGTATCAGGCGCCCCTGCCCGGTTCTGCTTAAATGGGGGACATACAGAACCACTCTAGATTACAAGGTGGACTAGACAAGGCTGTCCTTGCTCCCCTCTTCACTTCGCATGCTATATAGATCCGGAGGATTGACACCAACAGGAATATTAGATCAATGTGCTTCCAAGGTCGTGAAACCAAAATTTTGGGTTATGCTGATGACCTGGCGGTAGTAACATCTGATCCCCAATCAGCGCTTGCGAAAATTGAGGAGGAGGCCCGGCTCTTTGGGATGATTTCAGGATACTCACTGAATCCGCAGAAAACGCAGATAGTTATAAATAGTTTGGTAGACCTGGAAGACCCCCGGGTGACGCAGACATCTACCTATTTATGGATAAATATTACATCAGTGTTGGAGCAAATTGTGGAACTAAACTTAGCCCCAGTCATTTATAAAGGTAAGAAAGATTTTGACAGGATTAATAATAAACGGGGATATAGAAAGGTTTTTAGATCAATCCCTGGAAATAAAAGCAACCTTAGCTCTAGAATTAATGGTGCTGGGGTCAGTAGCGATGTACTGCCCAGGGCACATCAATACTTTTTGTTTCTGGCTATGGCAGTGGTTAGAATCTGTATATCCTCGGCTTGGTAGGATCCATTTGCCCCAACATTTCAGCAATGGCTTGGGAGGCTGTTCTTTTTAGGTTGAGCCTAGAGCCAACGCGCATGCGCTGCGAGGCTTATTGTAGAGGAGTAGGTGAATAGAAGCTTCGCCCACATTTGCGATTGGCTTGTGTCATTGTCCTAAATGCTGGCTTCCGATTCGTCGATAGGCTTGTTAGTCCCTCCTTAGTACCGCCTCCTTTACATTTGTCACCTCCCATGGCGACTGGCCCCTTTACTTCGAGTGTTACACAGTACGTGTTATTTAGGCTGTGAGCACTATTTTCGTTAATGAGGTTCTCCTACTGCAGGTACGACGTGCTTTGGTGCCTTCTTCCTGCCCGCCCTCCGTGCCTTCTCGCCCCACCCCCAACCCGCCCTCCCGTTGTCCATGCCTTCAAAGTCCCCCCCCCGCCCTCCCTCCCTTTGTCCGTGCCTTCAAAGTTCCCCCCACCCTCCCTCCCGTTGTCCGTGCCTTCAAAGTCCCCTGTTTGGCAAATCTCGTTGCGGACCGGCCCTGTTTTCTGAAGATTCCATTTTCCGTATGTTGTTTTGTTAAACTTGGTGTGCAGCGCATTCTACGCTTCGTTTTTTTTTTTTACAATGTGCTATAGTTGTTTAGCAAGGCTTTCCTAAGTGTACGGAATTTTTTTAATTTATGTTCTTGCTAATTGCGCTCAAACATTGCCATGTCTCAAAGTGCTTGCATAGTTTGTAGGATGCCAACGAATACTAATTAAGTTGTTTTAAATGCTGCTCATAAAGCAAGGGCTACTGCTGTGTTAGTTGGATAGCCTCCCCCCCCACTCCCCTCACCCCCCCATAGCAATTCCCGGCAACGTGCGGATCAGTACTATCTTGTAAATAACTTAACATTTTGGACAAATATTCATTACTTGAAAGCGCCTCTAGTTATTTGTCAGAAAATAGTGTGTGGTAACACAGTGAGCCAGCACGAACGTTAATTCGGTATGAAAACAGTAAATGTAAGCACCGCACCACATGACTCCTACCTGAGGCATTCCTGTTCATTACCTCGGATATAAGCCCACCTCAGTGACTGTGTGTTGTGAAATGGCAGCCTTTGCCTTAATTAAAGACGAAAAACCATATAATGCGGCGCAGATATGCTGCTGCCGGTATACAGCACACAGTGTACAGCCTCTAGCTGCTAAATACAGAGGTCTCAAGCGCCGCACAGTGCAAGTGGATGTTTACAAACCTGTGTCTAGGGGACTTAAAATGTAACTTGCACATCTTACCTTCACTCGGTTGTTTGATAACCTGCCATGAAAGAGATCACGTGAAGCTGGGACATTCCCTGGTTGGCCAGGTCACTGTTTACCAAAACATCTGGTGCTCCGAGGCTTGCTGTGAACAAAACACGCTGAGCCGACTGTAACTCACGTCCTTATCTGGTTTCTTGTCCCGTTCCCCAATCACCCTCCTCCCGCTGAATCAGACCATGTGTGCACATTTGTTTATTTTATCATTCAGTAAAAAAGCAATTAATAAACTAATTTCAGTTTCCTCCATGTTTTGCCACAAACAACATTCTGAAATATGCATGGGAGGAAACTGTGTTTACAACTTTCCATGTGAAGCAAGTAGCAAAGGTTTATGTATCGCGACTTTTTATGTCTAAGCAGCAGGTCCTGCTAAGACTGATAAAAGGAGTACCACTGAATGGAGCGATAGTAACTCCTAATTTTTGCAGCTCTATTCAACATGAGCTATACCAAACACGTAGCGGGAAGAAGAACTGGTCACTTCTCATCAGCCAGACCCCAGGCTTGCGGCATGCCACCCCCCCAGTTACTGATTAATCTCCGTAACCATCATTATGTTGACTTTGGAAAGTCAACTCCGCCTCTGGCTAATTTAATTAATTTTTACTATGTGAGTTACACAGATTTAAAGTAACTGTGTCCCTTATTTATACAACCGAGACTGCACAACCGAGCACAGGGTGCTATTATGTAAAAGCACCCTGCTAGAGGCGGGGGGGGGTGCTTTTACATAATAGACAAAAAAAAAACAGAATTGACTTTCAAATAAAAGGTGTATTGATATTTATCATGGCAGTGGAACTTGTGTTATCTACTTCGGGATGGTGAAGAGCGGAGTATATCTCCCCTACTGCTCTCCAAGCCCACACACCTCTGCCAGCCCTCTACTAAACATTCAGAGGACTCGCATTCTTTCTCTCGCTCGCTCTCAAACACACAGCCAAACACACACACACACACACACACACACACACACACACGGATGCACAAACCGAACACACATGAATGTAATCCATATCTCCCTGGTATAGAGTTAAACATGTTCGTCGAGTTGCATGCACTCCTGCAGTCTCACCCCGACACATTGCTCCAGGTTACATGCATTTCGGTACCCTCTACCACACTGCCTTCAAGAGCAGCTCATACTTTTGCACACACTCTTACTGATTTGAAGAGCTACACACATTTCTGCAGTTTCAACCCGCCACTGCTGTGCACGTCACATACATTCCTTCAGTCACTCGCTCCCCACACTGCTGTCAGAAGTTATACACACTCCTACAGTCTCTCCCACGCTGCTCTCGGGTTTTAGACATCTCTGCAGTCCATTCCCACCCTTGTTTCCCAAACTTCGTGACCCAAAACGCGCAAGTCCAAACAATAAAGATGCCTTTATAGTCTGTATTTATCTTGTCACTTTGCACGTTTTCTGCCATAGCCATTTTAAATCGCATGTAAAGTCAATGGCTTAGGGCAGAAAAAGTGGTTCAATGCCTTTTAGAGGTTTCAGTGCAAATGAGCACTGACCAGTATTTGTATGTTAGTGGTTATGTCCTAACCGTATAGCATCAGCCTCTAGGCAGTTGTGTAATACGGGCTGCATTTGTTAAATGAGAGTGATTTTTACAGTACTCACTTTTTTATATCTTTTCTATGCATCTGTTCCGTTCAGTACAGCCAAACACTGACTGTAAACAATGAATTAGTCATAGGGTGCTCTTAGTGCAGTCAGGGATAGGCCACACACACTGGAATAGCGCACCCTAACACAGACACACACACTTTATAATGTGCTGCTCGTTAAATAACAATAGATGTTGTAGCACCCAGGTTAATCTGCTGCATGGCTAAACACTTATACAGACCTAAAGGCGAGACCTATTGGCTATGCAAATGCTCGTTTAATCTTGAAAAGGGGGTGTATGAAAGGAAGGGTCGGAGGGCTAGAATACTAGGCAAATGTATTTGGGCCCCGCTGTACTGTTGGAAAAAAAAGATCGAGGGATAGGTCACAGCTGATTATTTAAATCATGTTAAGTATGCCGTATGATATTAACTGTTGCTTTTTAAACTGATGGCATCTGAACTCCCAAGGTTTCATTATATAATATTGTATTGTGTTTATTATTTGTACAGGTTGAACCTCCTCATGAATCACATTTGTATTCTATTTCTGATGGTGATGAATATATATATATTTTTTTTAAAGAGAGAACAGGTGGAAGCCACTGATTGATTGGCTCCAGTGGTGGTGGTGCACAAGGGAAGTGGAGAAATTAGACTCGTGTGATTGATAAGTTTCCTCTTCCCAATATATCAGAAATAGCAAGTGCTTTATCTGGGGCGAAATATTTCATCAACTCCGCCTTTCATCCTTCATAGACAGATAAAATAAAAACCGTTGGGTAGCAATAACCATCTGTTATTTAGCATTAAATATACATGGTATGTTATGTTACTGTTGATCAGCTTCAGTAGCATAGCAGCCAACCCATGTGACCGAAAAAAATAAAGTGGTTGTGAGTTTGTGATAACATGACAGCATAGCGGTACGTGAAGTGTCAAGCAAGAATGAAAGATGTGCTAAGAGATCAGGATCTGCGATGCGCGCCTATCATGCCGCTCTTAACAGCAAATGCAGCTATAGTATATAAGACATACCTGTGCATTCGCCAGGGGTGCCGTTTGTTCCTTCGTGTGTTCTTTCTGTAGAACCCAGGCAAAAGCGACTGATGAGTCAGGCAAACAATCCTATATGTCAAGCTTCCCACTACATTAACCACCCACGTTGGCCCCTACCTTACATATCATATGACCAGCCCACTGGCATTTAAAGCTTCTGAATATGGAAGAAACCTATGTAACTGAACAACAGCTTTCATAACCCAGCTGCACATTAGGGAAAGTCTAATTAAATCGCCAGCGAAATCAAACAACATGAAACATTCCGTCCGCTAATGAGTTGTACATTCTCCACTCTCTAAAATTCTATCGATAAGTTTTCCACTTCCATCATCTCCAAAATCCAATCAGCCATGCATCTCACGACCCGATCGCGGACACAATTAACAACATTTTTAAGATATACAACCCTTTGCTTTTCACAGACGCAAATAATCAACACCTTCCCCTCTGTTGCTTTCGAGTTCCGCCGTAAATAATTTAGCAAGATCAACTGGACACACAAACATTTATTACAGGTCCATATGATCAAAATGACTTACAGTTGTTCGCCTTTCACTAACAGCCTGCCACCCTTACATACACGCGAGTACTTTTCTGACAATCACCAACAACTTCCACTACATCACAGATCTAACAAATCTGGATTCTGGAAGCTTCGCCAATCTGCTTAAGTGAATCCGAATTATATTTAGACGAGACATGTCAAACCGAGATGATTTTCTTTCTGCACATTTTAGGTTTCAGCACATGTGCAATTTAAACACAGCCTCCCTCCAGTCCACTCGCTTGCAACCCTGACACATTTACACACTTTCTGATGAGGTGGCTACCTAGCAGCCACTTACACACACGATCCGTGAATTAAGTCTAGTACCGGTTGTCCGTTGTTGATCTTTTAACGGATGAAGTTTGTCCGTAATTTCAGCACTTCCGGGTCGAGCAACAGCCAATCCCTTGGCAGCGCTTATTAACAAATTTGTCAGGTACCGAGGCAGTGGTGATATTGTAAGGTGACCTGGGATTTGAGCAGCGGCAGCACTTCAAACCAATGCTAGGCCACAGCACAGAATTCTTAAGTGATCATTGGCTGTGGAGTTCGCACGTGCTCGTGCGGTTTATAAATACAGCCTGAGACATGCTAGGGATAGCGGGAATGATCGGTGAATAACTAGTATCTGGGCATAAGCGTTAATCGTCGATGACAGCTAAATATCCACCCGGTTAATCGCTACTACACTCACCCTTACCTTTGGCTGGAAGGTGGAGACAAAATGGACTATGCAGCAATAGCGGCAGCGTGGAAATACGTGGTAGAGCTGACCCCCCCCCCTAGGAGCAGAGGGAGTGTGTTGGTGGGTCTAGGTGTTAACAACACTAGGTGGTGAGCTTTTGACTGAAGTATGTATGCGTGAATGCACGGGCCGGTTAGACGGGGCATGCTAGACTGGTGCTGGTCGTTGCTGCCCTAGTTTCTGGGACAGGTTGCAGTTCGATGACTGATATATGTAATGTTGCCGGTGGCGGGCAGTAAATGATATTTGGCCCAGTGTGTTGTGGTGAAACCGTGAAATCCTTCCCACGCTTACGCGCAGGGGGGCTTTTTTATTAGATCCCGGACTAGCGCAGGGCCATACCAACACCCGCAGGCAATATCCCCGGAGTCACCCACGGTCACACACATTTAATGGACCTCCCGCCCACAGCACGACATTCCTCCCCAACTTGAAAGTCAAAACTCGCATGCACGACATGGACATACACGTAAAATCCAAAACAAAGGGAAATATTTACAAGTCCCTATCGCCGCCACAACTTCACTTTTCAGGACGTTGTAGTGGCGATAGGGGCTTCGCTTTATTTACAAGGTAGTGTTAAGCCACTTGACGTGGCTTAACGCTGTCTTATAAATAAGGCACCCTTTCACGCTGCACTTAGCGTGAAAGTGGAGGGCAATGGGTGTTGCGGTGGGCGTACCACCGCAACACCCATTGATTTTGACGCTGCCACCTATTTACAAGGGTGGACACCCTCCTGCACATAAACAATCTTCCCCTCAACGGCTGCTAAATTTAGCATCAGTGCAAGGGGAAACACAGGGCTGCACCATATTGTTGTAAATATGGTGCAACCCTGAACAGTGGAAACTAAAGGCTTTCACATCGTTGTGCAGGTTCGCTAGCGTCACTCTAATGCAAAGTCTTTTTCCGAGCCACCTCTCTCGGTTAGCTGAGTCGGTTGACTCACGCACCCCTGTACATTGTTTATAATTCAGGGACCCCAGTCCTAAGGGGCGAATCTCTAGTGTCTCCTTGGGACTGTATGGGGACGTGACTATGTGCCTCAGAGGTGGTAGACCTGAAACTCTCTCGTCTTCCTCTTCGAAACTGTTGGTCCTCTTCTGACGATGTGGCTTCTAGCACGCCTCTGAATTCTTTGAAGAAAGACAAGTTTTGACCGAGTGACACTTTCCATCCCTCCGCATGCGATGATCATTGCCTCTCTTATCCTTGTGACTTCCCACAGGTGTGGTTCAAACAGTTGTCAGAACTTTCCACCCGGATGGCGGTCCTTGAGTATTTTGTCGCCTGGCTGCATAGCTGCCAAGGTTTCAGATTGCTTATGTGTGACACTTTCATAATTTCAGTGTAATTATGAGTGACATTCAACAACTATGAGTGACACTTTCTCGTGGCCAAAAATCAAGCGATGAAGACAAGGAAACATAAATATCTGAAATTACACCCTCATTGGGTGATCAGACTCTACATAGGAATGGTATAATCGTCGGACATGTGGCAGGAAACAGGATACATTTGTACAGTTATCATAGCCGTGATTCTAAAATATTTTCTGAATAATCTATTTATTATTGCAACTATGCTCAAGGGCGCCCTTTTGTATAATATACAATAAGAACCTTAAGATGGCCACTGCAACTTGGCTTAATGAGTAGCCTCCTGCTGACTTAAAAAATAAAGACCCAAAATCAGAATAATAGCTGACTTACTAAAAGTACTTATTATAATACTCCTATTTTATTTAAGTACTGAAGATCGACAACCTGATGTCACTGAAAAATTCAAAGTATGCAAACCAATTAACAACTCGATGATTCAGAATAGAGGGCTACAGGTTTTTATACTTTGATACACAAAAAAAGTACTAAAAACTCCAGGTAACGTTGAGAAACTGAAAATGAAAAAGCGGGCTATTGAACAACTAACAAAGGAAATATCACTCATGATCTACTCAAAAGTACTTGTTTCCAATGCTCTTCAAGCACAGACTTTGCAAGTTCATTTAAAATTGATACTCTGAGCCACAAGACGAACCCACATTTGTAATGAGAAAAAAACTCACCTATGGCCGATGTGGTCGCAGACAGACACCACCTTTCCCACCCTCGGGCTCTAACTTACATCCCATCCTTTCCATCTCACCGGTTCTCTGCTGATGCTGCAGGTGGTCTCTGTGACAGTGCTGGAAGCTGCAGTACTGCTAACGGACTCGGCCATGGCGAGGAGTCCCATGCAGCGTCGCTGAGCATGGCAGCTCTGGGCCTTCAGCAGAATGAAGATACACAGCAACAAACAAGTTGCACACGTGCAATCCTTCGGTTCTGCCATAGGTCAAGCATCATTAACAGAAGCAAACAACAAGAACAGACGCTCCTCGCTTGGTCCGAAGGAATTTGAATTATTGCAAATTGTTTTGTTTATCGTTAGAAAGGGATTCGCTGTCACTTTAGGCTGGGCACTATCTCAGCACTCAGCCCTGGCCTGATACTGCCTCGCCACAGGACTATTCATCTTACTGACTGGGGATAAATGAATGGTCGAGTGAACCCACGCTATTTCAGCCTTACTTGCAATTCGCACACAGGGCTCATTAGAAGGTGCCTAAACCACTGAGCTGTCCAACTTCTTAATCAATGGAAAGGTCATTATGACGGCATTACTAGAACGTTCTTCAGATAACAGAACAGAATCTTTGCACACTGCATCCAGCACATATTGGCAAGTAAGTTCACATTCTTGTGAATCTCTAAAACATGCTAGGCAATCTGCGTAATTTAAACCACTATCTAGCAGCCCCTAGATTGGCAAAACCCGGGACGGTCCCTTTGAAGCAACAGTTACACAAACTTGCAAAGCCTGCCTTGGATGCTTATGTGTTGCTGCTGAACTCAGGTCCTACCTGCCAACTCTTGACGGGGATGTTTAAAAGTCCAGTGCTGTCGCAGGCGGGTGCACAATGCTGTAGCACACAGCTAGTTCCTGGAAGATGCCTCAGTGCCAGACTGCCCATTGGTAGTCAGGTTCAGGAGATTCGTGAAAGGGGCTAAGGTGCTGGAGAACGACGTGATTCACGCACAACGTCAGGACAATCATCATGCCTCTGCAACCAAATCATCAAAAAGACTCGGGGGGGGGGGGGGGAGGCTATATCCCTCAAACATAACCTGACAAATCCCGACCTACTCGACCCCCCAAGTGTGATGCACGCCGCCGCGCCCAGCCCGGGCTGAGTCTCTGCAGCAGAGCTCAGCTGTGATAATGAATGCTGCAGCTGAGCCCCCAGGAGGGGTCCACCGACACTCCTGTTCTGGCATGGTATTCATGATGAAAACTTAGTGCAGTCACACTACAGAGCAGCACGCGGTATTCAATGCCAATATGAGTGCTTAGGCGGCGCTCTCGTTCCGTTGTGCCTCAGCGCCAGTGGTGTCAAAGAGGCGCTATAAATGCATGACTTCGCATTTCAATGTGGTGATGCGGGTGACTGCATTAAAATGCGTTAGTCTGATGCGTGGTACTTGGCAGGGCTGTAGGCTGATATTTAGTGAGCCTGGCTCGCCTCTTATAACTGGCATATTTGTTAGGTCGATTGCGTAGAGGTGTAGATTGGGTGCGTAGACAGGCACCCGACCTGCAAAGGATGGTGAGGCATGGTGTCTGCTACTGCTCGCCCTAGGCAACATCATCGTGGTGGTATGTGAGGTCATTCGGTACTCGCTTAGACAGGTATACCTAGCACCTTCTACTTTCTTTCCTGTAGCTTCGGCTATTCGAATGACTTTCGCCATGGTTCCCCATTGGGTTGAAACCACGGGGTGTAATTCGGTGATGCTTTGAGACTATAGATATTCAATCCACTCGACCATTAAACAGTGGCCCATTGTTCGTACGTAGCTCTCCTATAAATCCATGAGTTGCCGTGATTTTTCTCGACCTTGGGTATTACTTCGAGATCGCTGTTGATGTCACTACTCCAAGGTATCTGGAATAATCATCAATGACTACTAACATGTATCAGCCATGTAGAAGGCTGCCGAAGTCTGCACTGGCTATTTGCCACTGAGTGTTTGGGCCATCCTCTGTAATAACTGGAGCGGGGTCAGGGCTCCCCGTCGCTTGGCACGCAAGGCAATTGTGCACAATCTTTTCCACCATTCAGTCGAGGCCTAGGAACCAGACCATGCTGCGCAGCCGGCTCTTGGTCTTAACCATCCCTTGGTGTGCTCTGTGTGCTAACCGCACTGCCTGTTGTCGTAAGCTTTCTGGAATTACTATTCTCGATCCTCTCATGAGGCAGCCTTCTGCGGTTACTGTACGTTCATGCCTCGTGGTAGAGCGATTGTAGGGTTAGCCGGGCTTCGTCCGTCCAGTGCCCACTGTGTGCCATCATGAGTTTCCTGTTATTTGACTTGATGGCCAACTGCAAACATTCATCCCCTAGGGTGGCTTTAACAATGTTGGTCAATGACATAGGGAGTGGCATGGCTCGCTCCACGATGATGAACCTTATATATTCCTCTATGTCACAGGCCGCTTCCTCTCCTCTCTGCGTGAGCATGTCCGGAGAGATAATCTGCTGGATTTCAAGAACCTGGTTGGCATTCAATGTTAACTGATTTTCTTGGTGCTGCAAAATCAATTTTTTAATTTGTGGAGGTGGTTTTGAGGCTGGCTCTTTGAAAATCTGGATGAGCCATTTATGGTCAGTATGTATGACAAAGGGCTGACTGTACAGGTAGCGATGGAAATGCCGGCATCCCCAATGGACAGCAATTGCATCCTTCTCTATGTGTGAGTATCTTTGTTCATCGGGGGAGGGCCCGGCATGCATAGGCTACAGGAGCCCATTCTCCACATTGCTGTTCTGATAACACTGCTCCTTGTCACATGGGACAGCCTCCTTGCTGGGGTTGAAGTAGTCTAACGTGGTCTCAGCTGAGAGTGCACTCTTCATGTTCTGGGAGGCTAACTCTTGTTCTGGACCCCAAATCCATGTGGTGTGCTCTGCTTTAGGTCAATCAGCGGTGCGGTAAGGTCGACCAGCTTCTGGATGAATCGGCGACCATATATGACCATACCAAGGAAGCTTCTGACTTCGGACACCAATTTAGGTGCAGGTTCCTCCTGTCTCAGTCACAGAACGAAAAGTAAATGTAGGAAGACAAACTAACTTTTGACCTCTGCCTCTGAGAGTATAGTAAATGTGACAAGATAACAAGGTTTAAAGGCATCTTTATTGCTCTCAAAGAGGCAGTGGTCCAGGGAGATCTCCCCGTAGCTGTTGTCTCCACCCTTCCTCCCTCTTTTTAGTTATATCACCTAGGTCTTCGTCTCAGAAGGTAGACTTGTTTCTTCCTGCTAGGTCTTTTCACCAATTCCCCCGTAGTGGTCCCGGGGCTCTTTTTTTAAAAAAAAGATGGTATTATTCTCCCCTGGCGGTCGCTTCATTGAGGGTTCTTTCTTCCTGTTGTTTTCCACATCAGATGTGTTTGTGGTCTCCTGCTGCAGGTGGGACTCGATGCAGTACAAAGTTTTTGGGAGCGACAGGACGGAAGCTTTGGGGGTCACTGGGAGTGTTGCAGGAGGTGGCATGAAGGGAGCGTTTGAGGTAGGTTGGATTGATGGTGGTCGAGGGGAGTGGATGTGGTATCGGTTGGGGAAGTTTGTAGTGTTTGGGGGAGGATTAAGAGTAGGAGGGGTCAGGCTTTACTATGTATTAGTGCGGTGGGGTTATTGTTAACATTGTAATGCTATGAGACGTACTGCATACCTGTCCTAATAAAACAGCTTTTTGCTCTTAACCTCTGGTCTTTCTTGAACGCCGTCTCAACTACAGGTAGCAAACCAAAAATAGAGAGAACAACAAACAGGTGCTTTCTCACACCCTTGTTTTACTTCTGGAGCTACTTGGGTGCATTGTTAGAAGAATGTGGAGCAGTAACAATAGATGCAAGGTTGCCAAGGGCCCTTATACAAGAAACGTTGTTGCCTTCCCATTCGATGCCCTCAATTCCTCCGCCGCCCCATCAGTTCCGTTCTTGACTTCCCAATCCAAGGCAGCCAGTGCAACCACATCACCAACCTTTACTCCTGTGTGTAAAATGACAGCTCTGATATTTCTTTGTGTGACTATTTGCAACAGGGATTTTGATGGCTGTTACCATGGAAAATGGCTCATTCCCCATGACCAATGTGTAGAGCACAAGAATGTAGCAGAAATAAAGATGTTATGTGAACGATCACTGAAAACTGCAATTACACCATTTTTGCTTTCCAGTGTAGCTGCAACCTCCAGTCTTTGAAAACATCTAGGTATAGGAAATGTGAAAACATAAATCTCAGAACTGTGAAGCCTACAACTTGGGTATTGGGGGAGAGGCATTCTCACGTCCTACTAAAAATTTATTTTACAGAACGATAATTGACTACCTCCACCCAGCCTCTGATAAACCCTACGCCAGCTGTATTGATGCCCGGCCTATCCTCTCAGAGGTGCTCAACCCACCCTGTTTCGCGTTGTAATACTGAACAGTGACCATAAAGTATTTACAAACACCAAGGACCCTGGTATTTTATAAGATGTTTATAACATCCAATAAAATCCAAAAGGGAGGTGTTCGGAACTTAGAAGGGGTGTTAATTATCATCTATTTCGAGTTTAGCTAAAAAAAAAATTGGGAAATGACTTGCAGATTTTGGTCCTTACATACTGTTAGCTGTCCATAGTTGATCATTTTCTGAAAGTCCGCTTTAAAAGCCACAAATGTGAAAAGAAAAATGTTCAGTGGATAATATTTGTTAATAGGTCAGAGCCAGCCTGAACCGGGTAAAATTCAATTCAAACCTTTAATTTGCAGTAAAATTAATTTGTTGCTTAAACCATCATAGAAATCAAAGAACAGAATGAAATGGAGAGTATCCTGTTCAGAAAACATATCACACCTATATGGTTCAAGATCTTCAACCTGAGACCACCCATGTGGGATAGCCAACAGATTATTTACCAGGCTGCGCCTAAATCTAGTTATAAGAAAACAATGTTTCATATTATTTACAAAGATCAAATAAGGCTCGATGGTCAAAGTCGACAGGGAATGAGCACGAACGTTAGCTTTTTGTAATTCATTAAACTCCCTCATAGACTTTTTCTGTGCAAAAAAATTCGTTTTGTCCGGGGCATAGTAGTCTTTTTAATGTCTTCTGGGTCAGAAAACAATCCTGGGTGCCCCAGGGCCAAAAAACGGATCTTACATGATTCAACCAAGGAATCCTATTAGCATTTTCAAGGCTGACAAAAACTGTGTTAAGCTCAAGCTCTGGGTTAATCCAGACAGAGATCCATTTGAACAATGGTCAAAGTTTGAGAAAGCTGTGATATAAGTCTGACCTGTCTCTTCGTGGGTGATGTAAGATGAGCTCTATGAGGAAGGGCAAGTAAACGTTAATAAAAAATATTTTCAACAGTTTGCAGGAGTGTAGAGTCCACATATCCCCAAATACTCCTACTATATGAAACTGCTTAGCACATTTAGCACTATATCCTTAGAAGAGTTTGAATGGGTCTGTTACCCAGTCTAGCTGCAAAGTTGAAGATTGACGCAACCGTCCTCATAAAATGTTGATAACTACAAGGGGGACATTAATCTTTGCGATCAAATTGAACTCCCAAATAGGACACTTGAAATTTCACACCGTTGGACCTGGTGCCTTCTAGAGTTTTTATTCCTTGGGCCTATGATAATACTATGAGGTTTCCCAAGATTGGTAGTGAGATCAAGTGAGGACATGACTCACAAAGGAGTCTGGTAAATGCATAAGGCCCTTAGCTGTCCTTGATAGCAAAGCCATGTCATCCACGTAGAGAAGGACTGGTATTAATTTATTCCACATGCGCGCTAAATTATGACCTACGGGGAGCAAGTGGTCTTCCAGTTGATTATTATATAATATGCATAAGAAAGGGGCCAAGATGCACCCCTGCCGTACCCCACGCTTTATCTCGAACTCCTCTGTATAGTCACCATCCCTACTGTACCTTACTGAGTCAGTCATGTTCATATAGTTTATTTTCTTGCAAATGTGCATGTCTGTAACTATACCAAGGAGATCATCATTGGCCATAGCTTACTCCTTTTCTCACTATCAAAAGTGGATGATATGTTCATGAAGGCCATATGTACACTACCACTCCTGGCAACTGTGAATTTGTTTACAGGTGGATTATAAATTTAGACATTGATCCATAGTGCCTCTGCCCATCCTAAAGCCATATGCAAATCTGAAAGTATGTGATTCTGCTCAGCCTAATCCAAAGTCTCGTTAGAATCCCCCGTCCTACAATCTTTACTGTTGAGTCTATCAGAGAGATCGGCCTATAACACTGTGGGTCACTCTTGTCACTCTTCCTAAAATGGGGATTATGATAGAATGTGACTAGGATGAAGAAATCCCTAACCTGACTGCAGTACTTAAAATCTGGTTAAAAGGGGCCCAGTTTGAATAGATCGAGAGGTACACCTTTGGGACTGAGGCTTTATTCTTAGTAAGCCAAACAATCATATTTAATACCCCCTCTTACTGAAAAAAAGAATTCGAATATCCCGCACTAAGGAGGGCTCTGAATCCTGTGGGTCTAAATTAGTTGTACCATAGTTTCTCCCTAAAGTGTTCCACCCATTTACCTGTGGCAATATGTGCACAAACAGCCGGATCATCATTAGCAAAGATTGAGCGATTCACTGTTTCCCAGAATCTTAAGCTATGCTTGAGGACACCAGCATGGGCGAGATCCTCCCAAGCCTTTTAACTGGACCTTTCTACGTATAATAGCAGCTTTATACTTCTGCCGACACTTGGCCACACAAACATGTGTTTTGTGGTTAGAGCCTGCACCAGGCCTCCATAAGACCTAGAAGAATCAAATCAAATCAAATACCATTTATAAAGCACCTGGTTACACCAAAAGTTGTGTCCCCGCGCTAGAATCTGAGCGCCATGTAAGAGAGAGGTCAAAAAACATCACTGGTACAGACTAGATATAAAATCTGATCGATGGGCGTCGAGCTAGAGTAACTTACTCAAGCCTGCATTAGGAAGCAAATAGCCAGGTTTTTAATTGTTTGCAAAATGTTTTTTCCACGGATTCAGTTCTCAGAGGCAAAGAGTTCTGATTTTTAGCTGTGAGGTAGCTAAATGATCGGGCTCCCATTCTGGCTCTTTGAATTTTTGGAACCTTGGCCAGACAAGTCCCTCTTGATCTTAGATTCCGTATAGGAGTATAGGGAGTGATCAAGAGATGAAGATAGCTAGGACTTTTGTTCCACCAAATTCTGTGACAATAGCACATGGCCTTGTAGATGATCCTCTCCTCCACAAGCAACCAATGAAGAGAGGTCAGAGCCTTCAAGGTATAGGTTTTTCTGGGGAGATTGAGAGCAAGACACGAAGCTGCATTCTGAATGCGCTGAAGTTTAGTTAGGCTGCATTTAGATGCTCCTAAATATAGGATATTGCCATAGTCTAAATGAGATGTGACCAAGGCGTGTACTAATGTTTTCCTGGCCGACATAGGTAAAAGATCAATAAGTTTCCTTAGGATTTTCGGAATTCCGAAGCACTTGCCAACAACTTTTAATTTGATTATCAAGAGAAGTAATTTGTGCGATACGGTGTTGAAAGCTGCACTTAAGTCCAGTAGTACTAGTGCGGCTGTTTGTCCCGTATCCGCACATCTTCTCAAGGTTTCTGAGGCCAGGAGAAGATCAGATTCCGTAGAGTAAGAGGCTCTAAAACCTGACTGAGTCGGATGTTAAAGGTAATTCGCAGTAATATAAGTGGTGAGTTGTTTATTCACCACTTTCTCCGTGAATTTAGCAAATAGTGGTAGCAGGGAAATGGGACATAGATTTTCTAGTGCCATGTGGTCAGCAGAAGGTTTTTTCTAAAGTGGGAGAACTGTTGCCTGCTTCCATTTCAGAGGCACCTCGCCTAAGCGAAATGAGAGTGATATTTGCTGTTGAATATATGGGAGGATAATTTCCTTCCCTTGCACCAGCATCTTTGGTGGGGCCGGATCCGAAGGGGAGCCTGACTTGATACCTAAAGCTATGTTCTTCAGCTCATCCAAGTTTGGGGCCACAAATTCCTTAAGACCATTCTCTCTGACAGGTCCTTCCAAGAGGATGTCTACATTTTTTGGAACTGCGTGCTTCTACAGGAAAAGTATCGTAGATCATTGCTACTTTGGACGCAAAATAGTTTGCAATCTTATCACAGTTCTCAGCAGATGATGGTGCTGGCGCTGTAGTACGGGCCAAAGAAGACCATGATGTCAAAATAGAGAAGAGTTCTTTAGATGAGTTATTGGCATTCTCTAGTTTTTCCATGTAAAAATTGCATCTAGTTTTCCTAATAAGCGCATGATACTTTTTAAGTTCAGCTTTGTAATTGTCTCTTTGGATAGGGCTGTAATCTTTTCTCCAGATTCGTTCCAAACGTTTGCATGCTTTTTTGGCTAGGATAAGATCTTCATTAAACCAAGGAGCGGAGTTTTGCACTCTGGGATTTTTGTTTTCCACAAAAGCTCCCGATAACCATTTTTAAATTTGAGAGTTGGCTATATTGATATCCTCCCCTAACTGAGGGACACTACACGAGAGAGATTGGGAAAATATTTCAGGATTAAATTTATTCCACTTTCTTCTTTTAATCATCTGATTAGGCGTATTATTGGGAGAGGCCCTAAGAAGTGGTACAGAGAAAGGCCCCACATAGTGATCAGACCATGGAACTATTAGTGGTGTCACAACTTTAATCATATGAAAGTTGGCAAATATAGGATTATGGATTGTGGCCTAATTGGTGGGTAGGGGCGAGCACTCTTTGAGTTAGCTTCATGGTTTCAAGTCCCCTACCTAAAGTTTGTGCTTCAAAATTGGAGTTATTGTCAAAGTGTAGAATAAGATCGCCTAGAATTATCAGGTTTTTTGGCGCAGTGCCGGTAGAACCATATTTCCTGCCAAACTAGAAATAAATTGATTTGCGGATCCAGGTAGATCAGAAAACCTATTAAGGCAAAATGTCCAGCTAGAAGGAGAGAAAAAAAGATGGATTCACTGTTCTCAATGCTAGTAGCCTTAATGGTACATTTCAGGGCTAGATTGTGGATAATGGCTATCCCGCCGCCTCTTTTTATTGGTCGATATTGTCTTACAATCCCGTAACCTAGCGGGATCGCATCTAAAATATCTGGTGCTGCAGATTCATTAAGGTTGCTTTTCCATAATGAGTTCAAAAATATCATTCTTATGTTTAATCATAGAGCGACAGTTGATCAGCAAAAACTGTGAGTTATAATTATTAGACAAGGGCGACTTGTAGTATTGAAGGCTGAAATCACAATGAGCAAATTTCGATTTTGGTAGGTCCCCCGTAAGCTTATGCAAACAAGCTGCGGAGGTTTTAGGGGCTAAGCTTTTAAGTTGGTCTGAAGAGTACCTTAACCCCTTCGCTGCTAGGCCTTTTCCCCCCCTGTGCTAAGCCCTTTTTTGGCTATTTGGGGTAGTTCGCGCTTAGGCCCCTGTAACTTTTTGACCACATAAGGTATCCACGCCAAATTTGCGCCCTTTTTTTCCAACATCATGGGGATTCAAAAGGTACCCAGGGTTTGTGGATTCCCCTGGAGGGGACCCAGAAATTAGCCAAAATACAGCAACATTTTTTTTTGGGGGGGAAAATGGGAAAAAAGGGCTCCAGATGAAAGCGTCTGGTTTTTTCCCCTGCAAATGGTGTCAAAAAAGGGGTTGTGGTGCTGAAATCACCATCTTCCCAGCTTTCAGGGACAAGCAGACTTGTCAGAAAACCAACATTTTTTACACAGTTTTGGCATTTTTCTGGGACATAGCCTATTTTTGCTATTTTTTGTGCTTTCAACCTCTTTTCAGTTAATGGTAGAAATGGGTATGAAAGCAATAATGGATCCTGGAGAGCTATACATTTTTAAAAAGTAGACAAAATTCTGAATTCAGCAAGGGGTCATTTGTGTAGATCCTTCAAGGTTTTTTCATAAAAACTAACAGTTAAATATAGGAAAAATTGAAAATTAGTTGAAAAAAACAGCCATGTGTGTCAACGTTTTCACCTGTAACTTCTTCTAATTATGACAGCTGTATGAAAGCAATATACCGTTACATTTGCTGGACCTTTCTGGTTGTGGGGATATATAGGACTTGTAGGTTCACCAAGAACCCGACGAACCCAGAGCCAATAACTGAGCAGCGTCTTGCAATGATTTTTTGGGTATATAGCAATTATTTTGGGAAAATGTAGACATGGAAAAATTGGTATGAAAGACACCTATGTATTTCTGAAATGGGAACAAAATATAGAGTTTAGAAATAGTAGATATTTGCACATTTCCAAAATTGAGAGTACCCATACTTGCATGAGAATTATAGGTCATTTTTCAAAATGACTTCTTTTTACACATTGTCTTTCATTTGGAAGGCAGAAATGCATCGAAAGTGAATAGGTAATAACAGTTGCTCTACAATTCTGTGTTACCCTAAGTCTCCCGAGAAAAATGGTACCTCACTTGTGTGGGTAGGCCTAGTGCCCGTGACAGGAAACGGCCCAAAACGCAACGTGGACACACCACATTTTCAGAGTGAAAAATGACCCTTTTTTTGCAAAGTGCCTAGCTGTAGTTTTTGAACCCTAGCTCTGCCGGCACCTAGGGAAACCTAGCAAACCTATACATTTTTGAAAACTAGACACCCGGGGGAATCCAGGATGGGGTGACTTGACTGGCTCTCACCAGGTTCTGTTACCCAGAATCCCTTGCAAACCTGAAAAATTGTCAAAAAAAACACATTTTCCTCACATTTCTGTGGTGGAAAGTTCTGGAATCTGCGTGGATCCACAAAATTCCACCCACCCCTCGTTCCCCAAAGTCTTCCGAGAAAGATGGTACCTCACTTGTGTGGGTAGGCCTAGTGCCCGCGGCTGGAAACGGCCCAAAACGCAAGGTGGACACACCACATTTTCACAGCGAAAAATGACTCTTTTTTTGCAAAATGCCTAGCTGTAGTTTTTGAACCCTAGCTCTGCCGGCACCTAGGGAAACCTAGCAAACCTATACATTTTTTTTAAACTAGACACCCAAGGGAATTCAGGATGGGGTGACTTGACTGCCTCCCACCAGGTTCTGTTACCCAGAATCCCTTGCAAACCTGATAAATTGTCCAAAAAAACACATTTTCCTCACATTTCTGTGGTGGAAAGTTCTGGAATCTGCGTGGATCCACAAAATTCCACCCACCCCGCGTTCCCCAAAGTCTTCCGAGAAAATTTTTACCTCACTTGTGTGGGTAGGCCTCGTGCCCGCGACAGGAAACGGCCACGCAAGCCATACCTCCCTGGAATCCCCCAGGTGTCTAGTTTTCAGAAATGTGTGGGTTTGGTAGGTTTCCCTAGGTGGCCGCCGAGCACGGGGCCAAAAACCCAGGTGACCCCCCTTGCAAAACCAGGTCGTTTTGTGATAGGCAATTTTGATGTCGCCTCAATACGTTTTGGGCCCTTGCCTGTCGCGGGTACTTGGTCCTCCCACACGAGTGAGGCACCATTTTCATTGGGAGACCTGGGGGAAGGCTGGGTGGTAGGAAATTTGTGTCAGCCTGGTGATGCCACAACTTTCCCACACAAAAATGTGTGGAAAAAGTGATTTTTTCAGCTAAATTTGAGGTTTGCAGGGGATTCTGGGTAAGAAAACGTTGGGGGATCCACGCAAGCCATACCTCCCTGGAATCCCCCGGGTGTCTAGTTTTCAGAAAAGTGTGGGTTTGGTAGGTTTCCCTAGATGGCCGCCGAGCACGAGGCCCAAAACCCAGGTGACCCCCCCTTGCAAAACCAGGTCGTTTTGTGATCGGCAATTTTGATGTCCCCTCAATACGTTTTGGGCCCTTGCCTGTCGCGGGTACTTTACCCACCCACACAAGTGAGGTACCATTTTTCTCGGAAGACTTTGGGGAATGCGGGCTGGGTGGAATTTTGTGGATCCACGCAGATTCCAGAACTTTCCACCACAGAAATGTGAGGAAAATTTGTTTTTTTGGACACATTTTGAGGTTTGCAAGGGATTCTGAGTATCAGAAGCTGGTGAGAGCCAGACAAGTCACCCCATCCTAGATTCCCCTGGATGTCTAGTTTTCAAAAATGTATAGGTTTGCTAGGTTTCTCTAGCTAGGGTTCAAAATCTACAGCTAAGACATTGGGACACTAGACGATGACGACTGGCAGGACGCCCTGCAGAGCCCTCGTGAAGTTGCGATCCGGCCGCGATTCCGCCTTGTGCAGTTAAAAATACTTCACAGGGTCTATTATCCCCGCACCCACCTGTTCTCCTGGGGTAGGACCCTATCGCCCTTGTGTGTGAGGGGCTGTCAAGGGGAGGGCTCGTTCTATCACATTCTATGGGATTGCCCACTCATAATTCCGTTTTGGACCAGGGTGACGCAAACGATGGAGGGGTGGTGAGGACCCGGTCCCACTGGAGCCCAAGTGGCTCTTGCTCATGATTAAAGGAGCCACAGACTGGACACGCCATAACGAGATTTGGTTAGGGCTGGCAGCAGGGGTGGCTAAACGCAATATTGCCAGGTGCTGGGGTGCACAGGCGCCTCCCTCGTGGGATCAGTGGCTCTGTGACTTGGATTGGTGTCAGAGGGCGGAGGAAACGGTCTATAGGTCCCGGGGCTGTGTGAACAAATGGAGGAAGGTGTGGGGTCCCTGGCAAAGGTTTCGAGCCGTACAAGATGGGTTGGGATAGAAGATTGTTGCAATTACTCATATGTATTTCCATGCATGCAAAATATATGACGAGCTGTGATCCCTGTGACTGTATCATGAACTGCCGCTGTGTACTGTACTTGAACATGAGCAATGTTAATAAAAAGAATTAAAAAAAAAAAAAAATCTACAGCTAGGCACTTTGCAAAAAAAGGGTCAGTTTTCACTGTGAAAATGTGGTGTGTCCACGTTGCGTTTTGGGCCGTTTCCTGTCATGGGCACTAGGCCTACCCACACAAGTGAGGTACCATTTTTCTCGGAAGACTTTGGGGAAGGCGTGGTGGGTGGAATTTTGTAGATCCACGCAGATTCCAGAACTTTCCACCACATAAATGTGGGGGAAATGTGTTTTTTTGTTTTACAAAGTTTGAGGTTTGCAAGGGATTCTGGGTAACAGAACCTGGTGAGAGCCAGACAGGTCACCCCATCCTGGATTCCCCTTGGTGTCTAGTTTTCAAAAATGTACAGGTTTGATAGGTTTCCCTATGTGCCAGCTGCGCTAGTGCCCAAAATCCACAGGTAGGCACATTGCTAAAAAAAAAAAGCCTGTGCCTAGAGGGCTTTCTGCCGCCCTGGGGGCAATCGGGGGGGGGAGGGGGCTTGCCCCGATATGTCCCCAAGGGGGACAGAAAGACTGTGGCTATTTTTTGGGGGGTGGGGACATTGGTATGCCCAATCTGGGCAGCCCCCACCCCCACGCATAAAAAAAGCCAGCGTAATCGCTGCCGCCCAGTGGGCTTTCTGCCCCCCCCGGGGGCAGATCAGTGGCCACTGCCCCTCTGGGGGGCAGAAAGACTGGAATTTCTCGGGGGGGGGGTATTGTCATGCCCATTTTGGGCAGCCCCCACCCCTACTTGAATACAAAAAAAATAATGCCTGGTTTCTAGTGGGCTTTCTGCCCCAGGGGGGGAGGGGCAGATTGGGGGCTATAGCCCCCATATACCCCCAGGGGGGGCAGAAAGACTGGCATTTTTGCGGGCGGGGGTGGGGGCATTGGCATGTCCGTTTTGGGCAGCCCCCACCCCCGATTCAAATTGGCAAAAAATATCCCTGGCGTCTAGTGGGCTTTTTTCCCCCCCCCAGGGGGGGCAGAAAGGCTGTAATTTTGGCGGGTGGTGGGGGCATTGGCATGCCCGTATTGGGCGGCCCCCACCCTAATTAAGATTGCCCCCCAAAAAATCCCTGGTTTTTAGTTGGCTTTCTGCCCCCCCCTGGGGGGGCAGAAAGACTGTAGTTGTTGCAGGGTGGGTGGGGGCATTGGCTTGCCCGTTTTGGGCAGCCCCCACCCTAATTCGAATTGTCCCCAAAAAAATTCCTGGCTTCTAGTGGGCTTTTTGCCCCCCAGGGGGGGGCAGATTGAGGGCTACTGCCCCCATCTGCCTCCCAGGGGGGGCAGAAAGGCTGTAATTGTGGCAGGGGGGTTGGGGGCATTGGCTTGCCCGTTTTGGGCAGCCCCCACCCAATTAAAATTACGCCCAAAAACATCCCTGGTGTCTAGTGTGCTTTCTACCCCCCCGGGGGGGCAGAAAGGCTGTAGTTGTGGCAGGGGGTGGGGGCATAGTCATGTCCGTTTTGGGCAGCCCCCACCCTCGATGAAATTGCACCCCAAAAAATCCCTGGCGTCCAGTGGGCTTTCTGCCCCCCCGGGGGGGCAGATTGGGGGCTACTGCCCCCATCCCCCCCGGGGGGCAGAAAGACTGAATATGGCCAATATTTTTAGGGGGGAGCAAAGGCCCTTGCCCAAGGGGCCGCTCCCCCCTCCCTGGTGTCTAGTGGTGGATCCCTGCTTGGGGATCGCCCTCCTGGGGCGATCCCCAAGCAGGGATCCACTGGGAGGGTAGCATTGGAAAGGGCAGATTCTCCCCATTCCAATGATACCTCTCCCGTCTTTCTACGTGCCCAGGGGGCTGAGATAGCCCCCTGAGCACGTAGAAAGGGAAACTGAAATGAGCCTCTTGGCTCATTTCAGTTTCGGTTTCACTGAAATGACGTCAGCGCGACGTGCGCGCTGATCGTCATTTCAGGGAAACCAGGGGTGGAGCCTCGGGAGCTGGGGAAGCTCTTCCCCAGCTCCCGAGGCTCTTGGGGTGTAAAGGGAATCCCTCTGGTGCCCGCACCAGAGGGATTCCCAGTGCCATGGCGTCGGACGCGCGGGAGCCTTCCGACGCACATGAGCACTGATGCGTCGGACGGCTCCCGCACGTCCGACGCATCGAAGGGGTTAAATGTAGTTGCGTATTTAAACTGGCAGGGGTTCTGGCCCCTGGTCGGTCGCGGACCGGCGCTGACGGGCCAGTGGCGCGTTCACGCCGCAGCCCTCAACAATTAGTCCGCCTCCAGGGGCGTGGCCCAATCCCCACCAATCTGATGTGAGTAGGGCGGGGAGTGGTAGCACTCACTGCGCCCTGCACTCGTGAGCTGCAACAGGTGAAACAGGTAAGGTGCTCAAAAATGCTACACAGCAGCAGATCGAGAGCAAAAAAAAGACGGAGCCAGGCAACTCCAGCACTTGGGTGCTACAAGGAAAGAAATACAAAAAAGGGAGCCAGGCATCTCCCCGCATTAGTTGCTACAAGGAAACTAGAACAGTTTAAAACACTCCAGTCAGAGTGATATGAGCACTCAGATGGGAGTGGGATATATTTAGCACAGGTCGCTCCCACCAGAGGTCAAGATCCGGCGCGTCCGCGCCTCGGCCATCAAGTAGTCTGCCTCAAGGGGCATGGCCCAATCTCCACCAATCTGGTGTGAGTAGGGCGGGGAGTGGAAGCACTCACCGCGCCCTGCACTCATGAGCTGAAACAGGTAAGGTGCTCTAAAATGCAACACAGCAGCAGATCGAGAGCAAAGAAAAAATGGCGGCCATCAACAAGTAGGACGCCTCCAGGAGCGTGGCCCAATCCCCACCAATCTGGTTTGAGTAGAGCAGGGAGTGGAAGCACTCGCCGCGCCCTGCACTCGTGAGCTGAAACAGGTGAAACAGGTAAGGTGCTTGGAAATGCAACACAGCAGTAGATTGAGAGCAAAGAAAAAACGGAGCCAGATAACTCCAGCCCTTAGGTGCTACAAGGAGAGAAATACTAAAAAGGGAGCCAGGCACCTCCCCGCAATAGTTGCTACAAGGAAACTAGAACAGTTTAAAACACTCCAGTCAGAGTGATATGAGCACTCAGATGGGAGTGGGATATATTTAAAACGGGTCGCTCCTACCGGAGGTCAAGATCTGGCGCGTCCGCACCGCGGCCATCAACAAGTAGTTCGCCTCAAGGGGCGTGGCCCAATCCCCACCAATCTGGTGTGAGTAGGGCGGGGGTGGAAGCACTCGCCGCGCCCTGCACTCGTGAGCTGAAACAGGTAAGGTGCCTTGAAAATGCAACACAGCAGTAGATCGAGAGCAAAGAAAAAACTGAGCCAGGCAACTCCAGCACTTAGGTGAAACAAGGAAAGAAATACTAAAACGGGAGCCAGGCACCTCCCCACATGAGTTGCTACAAGGAAACTAAAACAGTTTAGAACACTCCAGTCTGGGTGATATGAGCACTCAGATAGTAGTGGGATACATTTAAAACAGGTCACTCCTTCCGGAGGTCAAGATCCGGCGCATCCGCACCGCGGCCACCAACACTCCAGTCCGAGAATTATGGTCAAACCACCTACTCTGCTTAGCAAGGCTCAGAATCCCGAAGGGTGAACATAGAATTAATCTCTTCACATGTGCTCTTAATGGAGGCCAAGACTGCCTCATTAGTTAGGTCCTGTGAAAGGCAGGCCTCAAAATCCTTTTCACAAGCATTAATCAGATTTTTAACAAGCATTGGAAATGCAATAGGTCTCGCATTTTTTTAAGTTAGAGCTATTGGCATTGTAAATGGCAATGCCTTTACTTATGTTTATGGAGTGGATGTATGTGGTGTGAGGTGGAATTATGTGAGTTGGATAGAAATGTGTGGCGTGGAATAGTGTGGTGTGGAGTGGATTTGTGTAGAGGAATTATGTGGCATGGTGTGCAGTGGAATTATGTGGATAGTAATTATGTGGTATTGAGTGTACTGGAATTATGTAGAGTGGGATTGTGTGGCATGGAGTGTAAATATGTGGATTGGTATTTTGTGTTGTGGAGGGAAGTTTAATTATGTGGTATGCTGTTGAGTTATGTGGCATGATGTAGAGTTTTGTGGTGTGGAGTGGATACATGTGGTGTGTTGTGTAATCATGTGGTTGAGTTGAATTATGTGGTTTGTTGTTGAATTAGGTAATGTGGAATGGAAATGTGTGGAGCTGAATTTAAGGAGGGGGGACGTAAGGGAACGGGGTGCTGAGTAGGTGGTAGCCGTTTCCTCACTGGACACTGGTTGTAGGTGGGTGTGTGTGCTTAATTGCCTGCACTGGAAAAAAAAAATTAACCATAAGGGATTGGTTAGCCATTTTTTCACACCCAGACACTATTAAAAAAGCATTTGCAATGCAACAGGTCTCGCATTTACGTGAGTTTGAGCTATTGGCATTGTAAAAGAAAATGCCATTTATTTATGTTTTGGTTTTTGAAACATAAAAAAAAGTATTGTCATTTACAATGCCAATAGATTAAACTTGCGTAAATGCGAGACCTATTGCATTGCAGATGCTTGTTTAGTTTTGTGTTCAATGTAATACGCTAAACTGCTTACCCTAACTGCAAAATACGTGCTCCATGTAGCTGTTTCCAGATAATTGTTATTAATGCCCAAATTGTCAGCAACTCTGCTTTATTTTGAGGTAGGTAGTTTGTCTAATTACATAAACATGTTAGTTGGCCATTTCACTTCAAAGGGCCACAAAGCACCCCTTTGAGAACACAGGTGGATATTGAGCAAAACAAAAACGATTTTGTCGCTTTTATCAGAAATGTTAAAGTAGACTAAAAAGTACACACTCTAAATAATGAACAAGGCATTTAAAAATACGTTTCAAACCCACCAAAATGTATTCTTTTGTGTTACGCTAAAATTCCAGCTGTGATTTCAAGTAGTCTTTCTCCTGAGTCAGAGACCATAAAACTGAAAGAGAATCGCGCTAGCCCAGGGTGCAACTTAAAAAAAAAAAAAAAACCTTCTTGAAACCCTGGTGGGAAAAAAACGGCAAACAATTTGGTTTGCTGAATTCTGCTCTGCCAGTTTGGGGAGTGCTGGCTGTAGCCTTTACTGTGACATGCAGAGATTTGGACTTCCCCTCCTTTCATGCTGATGATGTCTATACAAACACTGCGTGGCTACCTGCAGCACCAAATCCTAAAACTCCATGTGGTGTTGTGAGCTGGTAGCAGATGGACTTTCGTTTGCATCTGCTGTGTACAGGCTTGGCTTTGTGCTCTTTTCCTGGGGGAGTTTGAAAGTCTTTCTTCATCGCTAGTTCATTCATGTTTTTATGAAACAGCTCAGAAAACTTCTGTGGCAGGCAGCAAAATTGACAAAGGATTGACAAACACCATTAGCTGAACACTTTCCATCTCATTGCAACTATGCATTGTTTACTTTACTGTAAATATCCTAATACATCACCCTCTGAATATGCAGGCAGAAAGACTGGAGCACAGTGATTTCAATTAAGGTTAGTAATTGAAGCTGTCTTGCTTCAAAAGATGTAACTTGATTAACATGTGCCTGAACAAATTGCATTTTGTGAAGTGGTTTTTGTTGAGACTTGAAGATTATTCCTTGCCCAGGGTTATCGGATGTTGTGGGTGCTAAATGCGTTCTTCTTGTTTGCGTGTTCTTGAAAAAAAGACTTTCCATTGGGCTGTAAACTTTGGAGTTTTACCAAAAGCATAGTGTATGAGAAGGTGTCTTAATAAGGAAAGCAAAGAAACGGTCTTAACAACAGGCTAAGAAGCTCACTGAGAACTCCAGAGACTAAAACTGTGTCGGTTGCCTTTTTTATTTAAAAAAAATAAAATAAAGCGAAATAAATAAACAGCGCAATTGAAGTTGCTCTTGCTTTAGGGGGACTATGGTAAGCACGCTGGTTCAGTCTTGAACCTTTGCCACCCCTCACGCTGCTCACCAAAGACATGCCCCAGTGATTAGATGCTGATTTTGTGTACGATTGTCCGCAGACGCCCAGCAATCAGAGCTGCTTGGTTTGTTTTAATTAACAGCGCAGAATGCCACCAGGCAGCAGCAGGGACGTGGTCGGGCAGGGGCGCACTCGCAGTAGTGTAAACACTGCTGTGAATAGTTGCCTGGCGGTGGCTCAGACTCGCAGTTAGCTGCGGAGTTTTCCCTCTTTTACACTGTTTTCCTGCCTCTGGAGTTGCTGAAGCTTCCGACTTACCATAGCTGCCAAGGTTTCAAATTGCCATGTGTGACATTTTCATAATTTCAGTGTAATTATAAGTGACATTTCAACAACTATGAGTGACATTTTCTCGCGAGCAAAAAAAATCAAGCAAAAAGATGAGGGGAACATTTAAATATCAGAAATTACTTCATTTGAGGAACGAGAAACTCTAAGATCTTGAAACTGTTGTAGAGCAAGAGAAATTGAAGGGCACCAGCCTAGTAAAAAGTAGTTACTCATAGCTAATCCTCGTGAAATAAATACAGTTTTGCGAACATGCGTGGTTCAAGTCTGTTGACAGCTACTACTGTAAAAGGCTGCAGTTTTGAAAATCCAAGTTTCGCTTAATATACAATGCTTTTCCATCTGAGAGCACTTGAATGAAGTCTTCAGACCCAGACTCCTCTCAGGCGGGTTGAGCAGAGAGTGGCCCATTAGGCGGAAGCTGGCACCCTGTCCGCAGGAAGGTGGGTGAGTGATGGCTTCTGCCACCTGTGTTTGTTTGCAGTCCAGACTGCTCCAAAGCTGCCCTGAGAGGCCAACAGCCAGCCCTCTGTAAACTGGGCAATGCAGGCGGATGCGTCCCAGTTGGGCAGGCGAGCTGCTGCGAGCCCCTGCTTGGCCATAACCGCCCTCTGCACCACCCCTTACTTTTTGGAGCCAAGCTGCAGATGCGGAATTCCCGCTTTCTGCCGACAGTGAGGCTGCCTCTTCACTCTGCTTACTCCAGATCGTCAAGTTTAAAAAAAAAAACAGCAGCAAAACGCAGCAGTTCAACATGGCCACAAGAAACGGCAATCTGCTCCTATAAATATTTGAATTCTCTGCAAACAAGCAGGTGCGCGATGTGTGCCTATATAACGATCAGCTGTGAAACATGCCCATAATAAAAGAGGAATGTACGTACCACACGGGCTGTGCGCGCTAGAACATCAGACCGTAAAACGTTAAAATCATGATAGCTTTGCGGCTATGCTGGGCACTTCCTGCGTCGAGGGCCAGCAAGAGGCAGTGCTAGCTGGCCTCAGTCAACCCAACTCGGACCCCGCCCGCGGCAACGCTCGGCCGCCGGGAATGATTGAGGGTCATGGCTCAGCTACATAGCTGGCAGATGTCTTCCTCGCCTCGGTTGCGAACTCCCATGAACCGGAAAGTGGGAAGCTGTTGTGTCTGAGGGAAGGAGGAGGTAGGTAAACTTTTTTCGTGGGGTTGAAATGCTTCTGAGTAAGTTTATAGCGAGCGCCGGGGCTGCTGCTGCTGCTGCTGTCATTGGTGTGCAGCCAGTCTCGGCGCTCGCTGGCCCTTTCTGGTCAGGAAAGCAGTCCATTGAAATAAAGAGAGAGGGGCATTGTATCTGTTTGCGCGCAGGGAAGCCGAGAGCCGGGGCCGCTTTTGATCTCCCGGTAATGCAATGGAGATTTAAGCTGCCATCGCCATTAGAGACTCGAAATAAAACCAGTGGTGCGCGCGCACCACAGAGGAGTGGGGGGGGCCACCGTCGGGAATGGGCGCGGCAAAGGCGGGACATGCGCCCGCCTTTGCCCAATCGCGTGCCGTTTTTGTAAAAAAAACGCACGCTCCAGCCAATGTGGGCTTCCCAAAGCAAAACCACACGCACGAGCGTGTGGGCAGCTTTCAGAAGCCCTTTCTAGAGGTCTCACGCTGCGCACTGCAACGCTAGGCGCGAGACCTAACAAGCATTTACAATGCAATAGGTCTCGCATTGGTGAAAGCTAGAGCTCTTGGTCTTGAAAATGACAACGTTTTTTGCTTTATTTTTTTTGTGTGCAGTGGAGTGATGATATTTGCATATCGCTATCGCCATTCAAATTACCTTGCGGCACTGGAGAACCAGAAAATGAGAAATAGGTTATCGGGGAGGAGACAAGAGTTATATGCTGGCTGGAAAAAAAAGGTAACAACATCCTGGAAATAGCAAACACTCATAGGGAATGCAAGATTAATGTAAGCAGGAACAATATATTCACCTTAACGCTGGTTGTGAATAAAACCAATCTATCCACTTTACGACCACTCTATCTTGCTTCATTTAGTGATTTTGTTTTGTATTCTTAACGTTGTTATTTTTTTCTCGGCCCCGAAGCTGCACTTTTGAATAGAAAAATGTCTGGAAAACTCGACATTTGCAGGCAAGGGTTTTGGATCCATTTCACAGGGGAGCAAAGCAAGGAAAGGAGAGGAAAGAGAGGGTAAGAGCTGTTTGTTGAAGTAAGGGTTTTCAGCAAATGAGGAGGAGCGAGACCGAGACGAAGAAAGTGAGAGGGGGAGGGGCAGCTGTAGAGCAGGAGAAGTGAACACTGACTGTTGTTGAAAGAAAGAAGAGAAAACGAAAGAGAGGGATGCCATGATAACACGACGAAGTTCACATCCCTCGGTTTCAACACTTCGTTATTTTTGAGCTCAGATTTTATTAATACGCAGCAGGCCACGAAGATTTGCCTACAGGTAGTGCGCTCTACAAATGATATCCTATCCTATCCTCTGCCAAAGCCTGCTAGATATTTCAAGAGCAAAGTGAATTGTAAACTCATACAACGTTCACTGTGTGAATCCAGTAAATATAAGACGCAGTGCCCACTATACAAAGGTGCGCCAATGCAGTTTTAATTGTAAATAAAAACAAGCATGCCTTTGATCGCATTCATCACTGTCTTTCATGCAAGGCACAGGCAGTAGTAGTCAGGGGCACAGAGGCTGACAGCAGAACCTAACAAGCATTGGCATAGGAACCTAAAAGGGAGCTCATAGGTTATGGGGATCGCCACTGGTAGACCGAATCAGAATGGTGCGCCAAGAGAGTAAATTATAAAAGGTTTAGCTGAGAAGTTGCATATTCAGAATTACATATCATCAATGACATTTGTGCACAAAGTATTTTAAAATCTACAGAAGGAAACTTCCGTCTCCCATGGTCCCGCTATAGAGAAGCCTCATAAAGGATCAGCATTTCCAGTGTCCTCTATTAACGTGAACACAACACGGCTGTCCGATTGCATGGTCTGATGAAAGGTGTTCAAATTAGTGGGCGTAGAGACAAACTGGGAATGATACGTGTTATCGCCTATTTCAAGGGCACTCACCTGTGAAAGGCACCTAGAGAATGGTGTAATCACGAGTGCTGTGGGTTTGGCGTATCAAAGTGAGCAAGATATCTGTCTATCAAAGTCTTCCTATAGTTGCAAAAGCAAAAAGAACCAGTGGTGCGCGCGCACCACAGAGGAGTGGGGGCTAGGGAGCGCGGCAGCAAAAGCGAGACGAACGCGCACTGCTGCGCGTTCTGGCCACCGTCGGGAATGGGCGCGGCAAAGGCGGGACATGCGCCCGCCTTTGACCAATCGCGTGCCGTCTCCATTAAAAAAACGGACGCTACAGCCAATGAGGGCTTCTGAAAACAAAACCACACGCACGAGCGTGTGGGTCGTTTTCAGAAGCCCTTTCTAGAGGTCTCGCGCTGCGCGAGCAGTGCTGCGCACTGCAACGCTAGGCGCAAGACCTAAAAAGGACTTGGAGCATACCCTATTCCAATTAATCCAACACCCTTGGGCAACTAACTCTAATCTGTTGTTGCTCCGATGACAGAGCGGGTTTGAAATCTTCGTCTGATTCCATAGTAAGGAAAGGCTTATAGGGTTATGATCACTACATTCCCGCTTATAATTGAATGCTTAGTGGTAAGTGGGGCAAGGGAGGCAGACAAAAATATATAATCGATGGTTGTGGAGGCCTTCTGCCTGTAAAAGATGGAATTAATGACTTGCTGTGGGTGTTGGCAAGTGCCCTCCAACCAAAATCTAAATTAAAATCGCAGAGAATTTCATTCAACATATCACCTTGGGTACTATGTTCTTCATGCAAAGTACTTTCGATATCATCATCATGCCATAGACCTCCCCTTCGACAGTTTCCTTCGCTCAAATGTAAGTAACACAGAGGTAAAAGATTCAGAGTACCTTCTGAAGTATTAAAAAGAAAAAGCCCACAGGACTACAGGTTGGGCTGAGGTCCTAGGCGTTGTATTCGGATTTTAGAAATTCAACAACAAAAGATTATTGATTTTAAAAAATGAGAAAAAAGCCATAACAAATAAGGCGACCCAGTATCATAAAGAGTAGCTTCACAACCTAAATTGTGGCACACAAGGGTGGCAGAGCCACCCTTTGCCCTGCCCGAATTCACTGGGATATCAGGTGAGTAGAACCAGCCAAAATCATTGACACAAAAGGAGGTGGATATATCCCAAGTTTCTTGGCAACAGACAGTATTGAATCTTTGAATAAACTTTACCCATAAAGTGTAATTACATTTTCCACGTAACACTGCAATGTTCCAACTTAAGTATTCCACAGTCTGGGAGTATGTATCAGTATGATGAATAGGGGCCCCATGCTAGTCGATAATATTATTCAAGGGAGGACAACTAATAGGAGACGCAAGTCAATCATTATTATCCACGGTGGCGGCTGGCAGTGGACGGGGGTGGTGAGGCGGGGGGGTCGGTAACTGGGAGACCATTTTTTTTTTAAAACTCCACTTACCTTTTGCCAGCCTGCCGGCTCTCCCCTTCGGTCCCTTCAGCTGCCTTCTCCTCTGCTTCCATAGCAGAAGGAAGCACACAGGCTCCCTCCCCTAAGCCAATCACAATGCTGCAATGCAGTGTTGTGATTGGTCTGAGCACCTTGGTTCGGCGCTCAGATCGGGACTGGGAGGCATTGCATGTTCCTCACCAGGCTGTGTGAAGTAAGCCTGGTGAGGAAGATGCAAAGTGCGCAGGACTGTTTGGCTGGCCCGAGAACGCCGGCCAAGCAGTAATGCGCACTTGAAGTGGGCAAATCACTCCTCCCCCGTAACCCCAACCCCGCCCTAACCCAGACCGTAGTGAAAAATTAAACGATAATAACTAGGTTACTATCATTTTTTTTACGCTGCACTGCTCCTAAAGCAGTGGGGTGATGCTCCTCCACCTTAGCGGAGGAGCCGCCACTGATTATCCACTAGGCTCAGGGGTTAACTCTATTGGTTATATGAATGATGAAACTACCCACTGACATCTTGTGGCTGCCAGGAATTGTAGTAGGTACATTTTTTTAAATGTGGCGATGAGCAGGATGATAAAAAAACCCAGGGGTTGAGCCTGAATTCCAGATAAACACCCATTGACCAAAGAAAGCTGACAAATTCCAGCAAGCTCCACATGGTCAAAGTTCACAATCACACAGTCCCCTGCCTCTATTTTTGCGCCCCCGACCAACCCGACCTAAAATGCCTAACAATAATAACATGCTTAAATAAAAAATAACAAATGCACAGAGAGGGGGACAGGGAGCTAAGAAAAGAGGTCCAGTACCCGTGCTCCCAAGACAATACGTAGAAATCACTGGAGGGTCACTGTTCCTATAGAGGGGCGCTTGCCTAATTGGCCACGAAGAGTATAGATACAGAAGATGATTGGTAGTGATCCGTCTAAACAGATGAATGTCAGTTTGGATAAAAAACAATGTGTGTAGCAGGGAGATTCCTCGAATTCGAAGAGTTGCCCTCACACACCCGTTGAGGTGTCATGCTTCATCATAGGGCGTTTAGCTCCTCGTGGGGTTGGCGCTGCAGTCTCCCACTAGAGGGCTCTTTAGCGGAGATCTTTTAAGAAGAACGCCGTAGGCTTGAACCGTGTTTTTTTTTATAGTAACTGGCCTCTAGCTGCCTGAGTAGGACCCCGGATGTAACCCCGCCTAATGCAAGCTCAAAGATTGAGGGGGGGGGCTTCACTTTCCTGTGTACCCCCACAGTTATCTGGCCCCATATTAGGTTTAAACAAGATAGCCATTCGTTGTAAAGTTATGGCCCAGTAATAAAATAACAGGTTGGGGACCGCCCAGCCCCCGTGATCTTGAGGTAGGGTCAGGAATTTCAGTGATCGTCTGACCTTCTGGTATTGCCAGATGAACTGAGAAAAAATTCCATCGAGTTTTTTAAAAGATGTTGACTCTGGCTCCAGCGGGATACAACGAAGTAGATATAATATTTTAGGAAACATGGTCATTTTAAGTACGTTACACCTACCTATTATGGACATGTGTAACTTATCTATTCTTCTTAGATCTTGACTAATCCTATTAATAAGTGGAGCCAGGTTCGTTCTCCAAATAGAACCCACGTCCGCGGAGATTTCAATCCCGAGGTAGGTGGCTATCTCAGACCTGCGAGGATCCTGCCAAGTGATACTTTTTGTACAGACAATCCTAGTTTTATCGGCATTCAAGCGGCAGCCCGACCGCCTTCCAAACTCGTTAGCCAGGGCCTCAATCCTCACCATTGCTCCCCTTGGGTCTGGCGTGACGACAGCTATGTCGTCAGCATAGGCTAGAACCTTTGTATTGTACCCCCTGACCACTATTGGTTTGATCAACTGATCTTGCATAATTTATCTAATTAGCGGGTCAATATATAAGGCAAAGAGAATTGGTGAGCAGGGACATCCCTGTCTAGTCCCACGAGCGACCACGATCTTTTCGGACTCCCTGCTCATCAATTGTATTCTTGCGTAAGGTTGTACATACATGGCTCCTATAGCCGATAGGATACAAGGCCGAAACCCATTGGATCTTAAGTTGTCCCAAAGGTATGCCCACTCAACTCGATCGAATGCTTTTTGGGCATCTAGGAGAATCAAAGCCATCTGTTCTTCCGAGAGGTCCGCTAGATCAAACAATGAGATTACCCGGCGTACATGATCTGTAGTGTCTCTCCCTGGGATAAATCCATGTTGCCATGGGCTCACCAATGACGTAATGACTTTACCTAATCGAAGTGCAAGAATCTTCGAGTATAACTTCTCGCCAGCGTTGATCAAGGAGATGGGGAGGTACGAGGCCGGGTCCTCAGGCGGTTCACCTTTCTTCAAAAACACGACTATGTCGGTGCCCTGCCAGGATTGAGGAGGGTGCCCCTTCTGTTGTACAGCTACGAATAGATCTAAGAGCAGAGGGGATAGTTCTGCTTGTAGTACTTTGTACAGTTCCATTGGGATTCTATCCGGGCCTGCTGCTTTCCCTGCCGCCATCGCAAGTAGGGCATCTGTAACCTCACTGAGCGTAATATCCACCTCCAATTCAGCCAGAATGATCCATGGCACCTTTAACTCATGGGGTAGTTCTGGTAGAGTCTATGCAATGCATTTCTATAACGCTTTACTATGATACTTGAAAGCACCATCATGCCATGCTTTCGCACTTATGCGCTATATCTCAATTTGTGTGTAGTTTTTCGTATGATTTAGGTTCCTAATTAAATGTGAATCATGTCTAATATTACCACCCACCACCACCCCCTTACTACATGTCTTTTTATTTACTTCTATAGGTTGGATTAACATGTAGGAGTGGTTCTAAACGACTGTTCAGAGAAAACAACAACCACTCTCCTGACTCAGGTTTATATTACAGGGTGTATTATTTACTCTTTTTGACCCCTGCTTTTTATTCTGCACTTATCACTGTTCTTTCGATCCTGACGAAACGCCAAGGATCCAGTAGGGACCACTAGGATGTGAAACATGTCGACTCCATGACCTTTATCACCACTCACCTTCTGAAAATTGAACTGACCCCCCTCACTGGAGTAAGGGTTTCAGAGTTCCTTTTTCCTGTTTTTAATCATATCGAACGGACCCAAGAATAAATATTACTAGGGGTACTGTTAGATTATTTTTAATTCACTTTCCCCACACACCTGCATTCACCACTACAGCGTTCCTCTTTAAAGATCTCTGCTAAAGAGCCCTCTCGCGGGGCCCGTGGGGGACTGCAGCGCCAACCCCACAAGGAGCTAAATGCCCTATGATGAAGCATGGCACCTTAACGGGTGTGTGAGGGCAACTCTTCGAATTCGAGGAATCTCCCTGCTACACACATTGTTTTTTATCCAACCTGACATTCATCTGTTTAGATGGATCACTACCAATCATCTTCTATATCTATACTCTTTGCGGCCAATTAGGCAAGCGTCCCTCTATAGGAACAGTGACCCTCCAGTGATTTCTAAATAAAAAATAAGCCACCTCCAAAACGCCCACTACCCTAGTGCACTACTTTGAGCAGGAGATCATTCACCAGAACCATGACATATGAGTAGGCTTTCTTGTTTTCAGTTTCTATTTTTGGTAAATTCTGGTGGGGGGTTTTCAGTGTTTTCAAGTGATTTAAATACCTTTAAAAAAACAGTGGTTATCAGTGGTTACACATTTCGCGCCATTAAAAACAACAGAAACTGTGTTTTTCCCGTGTTTATGGAAAGTGTTGCTTTTATTATTGCTTGCTTTCTGCACTGATTGTGCATGGTATATAGACAGTGTACTTACAGTATATATGAGGTCCAAATACATTTTTGCAAATCAAACTTATTGCAATACATCATACAATACTTCTTCAGTGAGTCTTTGTTCATGTGCGCTCGCTCTTTCCTTCCCATGTAAAACTTTTTCTGTTGCTGTGAATCTGTACTGTTTACTGTTGGTGCACAATAAAAAGAAATTTAAAAAAAAACTTTTTCTGTGAAAAGGCCCTCTCAACATTGGCACTTGAGACAGGCAACACCAAAACAGCCAGTACACAATTTGCTAACTCTGGCCACTGACATAGCTTTCTATGCCAATACTGGTGCACTTGAAGATTGCGATTCTCTGGGCAGGTTCTGCAACATTTGCGTTGAACTGGGCGCTTATGCCCTCAGAGTTATTGAAGGGGTCAAAAATGAAGCAGCACTTTTGAAACTACGGAGAAAATTCCTCTTTATGGAAGGGATCTAGAACTTGTAAGAGTACCACTGTGAGGTTTTTATTGACTTCAAATGCCATGGTTGGTGAAAGGGCATTTCTATGCGTCATTGCAAGCCATTTCTCATACATTGAAAAATAAAAGTTCCTGAATTGCTCTTCAACATTGCTTTGCTTACCAAGTGGCAAGCACTCTAACATGGAACATGGTGCAGCTCCAAAGTCACTAAAGTTATCGCCTATCCTACTCTCAAGGAGATGTTTCACATATACACCAATTATGCTGAACACTTGGCAGACCAGGGTGTTTTCAGACTCTAGTTTTTTTTATTATGTCCACTACAGCAGTTATGTTTTCCTGTAAAGATCTAAGAATGCAGTACAGTGTACTTTTTTTCACATCACTATCAATATGAGACCAAAGATCCTTACAGTTCTTGACTTTGGCATCATCACTCAGCATAAATTCTGTAAACAGTTGCCACATGGATAATATAGCATTCACTGCCCGTTGGACTGAGAACCATCAGCTAAGTGACACAGCTGGGATGACTCTTTCTTTGATGCCACAAAAAGCACAAAATGAGAAATATTTGCGTTTTAGTTCCCGCGCATAACAAAACAGCGCACCTGAATGGACTAAAAAGTTAATAGAATTCTTCATTAACTCTGAAGATTGTAAAGATGCTTTCAGCATACCATCTAACTAGTGGCAAGGATCTCTTACAGGGAAGCACTTCAGCTCAGGTATCGATTTTGTCAGGTCATCACAGAACGTTTTCACATACGTAGCTGAATCACTGCAAATACAAACAAAATCACTCCAATCTTTGTTGAACTTGGAAAGAACCTTATAGCAGCAGTATTCCAAGTGACACTGTGTTCCATGTTTTCCAAAAGTCTGGTGTCATGTTTTCACCACTATCCCATATGCTTGGTGATAGCACTCTTTTCACATATACTTGTCACTATACCTTGCATGGAATGTTTAAAGCCTGAGGTGTTGGCAATTCACCTACTATCAATACAGACTCACTAGAAACTGGGGGCTGATGTATCAAGGGTTTTACCTATTTTCTGTGGCTCAATGTGATGGCACATATTGGGAAAGATTCTTATGAAATTAACCATTTTACCTATCATTGAAAGACTCAAAAGCAGCCAAAATATCAAATATGATTTTGATATTTCCTGATTCTCTACAGTTTATAAAATAATTGAACAAGACCTAAAACATGCTCCTTTAGACCAAAGACCACAAAACCGAAAAAGGAAGAAGAAACAATATTTTAGTGACATCCCTAAACAACAAAACTCAAGCAGAATAATGTTAGCCCAGTCTTTCTTGCTGCTAGCTTGTATAACAAAGTTATATTGTATTGGCCCCTTCAGGAAGAAAAAAATGACTCTTTCACTCTTCTTTTCCTTTCTTTGAATGGCATTTATTTTGTGGTTGTGAGGTGTTTTTTCCAGTGTTTATATGTTTACACTGGTGAGGGCTATTTCCCTTTTGGTGGGGTTTTATCAGTCATTATAGATTTAAACCTAAAACCGGACAGCCTACATATGAGGTAGCGTCCGGGGGAAGATTTATAACAGTATTTGTGAAATAATTCTTAACTTAGTTACCGTGGGCTGTGTGTAGGCTGGTTAGTACTTACCATTTGTTACAACTCAGCAAGGGAAGTTTGGACTGATATACCATCGGAGGGGAGGGTAATAAGCGGTGGGGGGAAATATTGTGTGTTCTGAGGGTAAATTATTTAAACAAGGTGACATTCCCTCATGGAAACTGGAGGGAGTACTGGAATGAACAGATCGCTGTCCCTGCACCCTCTGACCCCCGCCTCCCTAATTCCCACTGACCTCTCAGCAACAGGCTCGCTAATTTGAGAATTAGGAACAACTAAAGGCGGATTAAAGGAGGGAATAATGCAGAGAGATACCAGCAGAGGCGGCAAAATCAGGAAGTTTCTGTTAGATGGAGGAGAGCCTGTGAGAGAGCGCTTCAAACGAGGTCTTAAGTAATGCTTCCGACCTGCTATACAATGGAATCAAGATAGAATCAAACAGCATGTAGTCCCCACAGAGATGTTTTCCACAAATTACATGCGATGTCCCAATTCCACCAGTTTGCACTAACTGCCTCCTCAATATCCAGGCCCTGACTGCCAAGTCGCAAGTGCATAGATGCACTCTAAAGCAACATGCATACAACACCAAGTAACTAATAAGTGAATAAATTGAAGATATATATATCAACAATGGTATTGTGAAATGTTTTCTGCATAAATTAATAGGATGCCCTTTCAGGATTTCAAACATGTAATGGCACTAAAGTTTATACTCCATGATAGGAAATGGAGTGTTTTTTGAGAGCAAATAAACTTTAAGGAGTGAACGATTCTTAATGATATTAGGACAAGATAAAGTGAAAGAAACTGACATCTTGAGGCGCACATGCACAGGCTCTTTAAAGTAGTAATAACAGTGGAAATAACAACGGTGCAATGAACAGATACTGGTTTCTGCGAGTAGCATATTATGTAAATTAGTGTGTGCGTTTCAGGTTTTAAGGGTAAAATGTAATCCCAAAGAGGAGTGCGGCCGACAATCTCAATTCTTCATGTGGTCCAATCCAGGTGCTTAAACATAATACTTAGGTTAGAAAGCCAGGAAAAATGGGGGAAGGAAAATAACACTGGAGACACTGATTCAGAATGGCACCCTGAGCAACCAAGATCATCTCGGAACCACTGCTCGGAGACCTTGAATAAAAGAAGCCCAACATACACTATGAGGCTTATGCAATACAAAACAAGCGATCTGTAGTGTATGGAACACCAATGGCATCATAAGACTTACCTCCCTCTCAGCAAGGAAAGAATGTGATTAGCAACAGTCCTACCCAGAATCAGGCCACAACCAAGCTGCAGAGAAAAGGCTATGGGACTTCTGGGACGGAGAAGTTAGCCCACTAGAGTAGCAAATAGGTCATGCTGAAAGATGTAACACACCAATGGGGAGGCTACCAATATTGTGAGCAGTAGCACCTGTAGCAGAGCAGCGAATGCCAGAAGAATAGAACAACCAAAAAAAAAAGGACTCAGGAGGTAAGTGCGAGGTATCACAGAGAGGAAGGGCAAACAGTCTGGAGGGGCTAGGAACCAAAGAGAACAAAACTACAAAGGTAAGGGTACAGAATGCTGAATTATAAACTGCATGATAGCAAAAGAGCCAAAGGTGGAAAATGTTGCCAGGCACTGACCCCATGACTGCACTGAGGTTATAGTCGGTGTCTTCCAGAATCCTCACCCACAGTGTGAGTTAAGCTAATCTCCAAAATACTGTTCTCCAAGGATACCTGGTCCCGACCTCTTCTAAACTTGAAAGAGGGCTTAAAGCCTGTATGCCGGTGTATCGGCCCTTCACTAGCAAGATCTTTTTTACTAATCCTTACACCAAACAAATATTCTGCAGTACTTTGGTGGCACTTACGATGCTCAAGTTTATTCGTGACTTGTATTATGGTAATTTGATTCAATCTTTAAATTATAAGGAGAAGTCAGTTTAATTGATGGCTAATTGTAGCACTTGTAGTAGGCTTTTTCCCAGATCATGAATATGTTGGTTTATCTGGGAGCATTCCAGGGGTAGTTAGTCTTATCCTGTCTCTCGGTTGCTTGGTTGGTCTGTCTCTCTCGGGTCAGTTGTTTTAGCTAGTCTTGCTGATGTCTTGGTTTCTTGGATGCTTGTTATTGTCCTGTTTCTTTGTTGGTTGACAGATTTCTCTGTCATATGGATTGTTGGTTTATCTAGTTTTTTTGATGTATTGGTTATTGATCTGGTCTTAATCTTCAATTGATTGATTCCTCTCGTCTTGTTTGAGTTGTTGTACTAATGCTGTGCTTCGCTTAATTGAATGCTCTAAATAGCCCAGTTAACAAACAGCAAAGAAGGTGGTAAGAACACAGACTTGTGCTGTGAATTTCTGAAATTTTAAAACTGCTGTTTTCCTACTCATGACTATTAAATAGAACTCTTGGTTTCTGAGCAAATTGTACTGTGAAAACTGCTGTTTTTTTGCACCCATGACTGATTGAATTTGTGTCCTAGTTTCCCCTGTACTGTGCTTGGGCCTGCAGGGGCAAGCCCCCAGACACAACCCCCCCTCCACGTTTTATTTTTATTTTTAAAGTTAAAAAGGCAAAGTACACCCTCAGAGGATAAGCAGAGTGTGTTTAAAAGACTTCTTCATCTGCTTTATGGTTTAAATTGTGTTTGGAAAGTGTATGTAACACTCATTGTTGGCTAGAAAAAAAGTGATTTGTTTAAGTGCGCGAAAAGCAGTATATTAAGTGGCTTAGATTTGGGCCTTACCTGCAGGGTTAAAGCGTGGACCTGCAAAGTGTGGTTTGAGCCTGCCTGTCTCCAAGGAGATTCTGCTCTTCAGGCGCAGCTTCCCTGCCCCCGGGCTATCAGCCTGTGCTTAAGGTCACATGCCTCTTATATAAGTTTCCTATTGGTCGTTACATCTGTGCACTGATTGGTTCCTATATATGGGTTCCTATTGGACTTAGGGCTTAGGGTTAGGGTTCTGATTGGCTGGTAGGATTGGGATTCTGATTTGTTCCTGAGGCTAGGTTTTCTATTGGACTTAGGTCTTAAGGTTAGGGTTCTGATTAGTTGCTAGGACTAGGGCTGTGATTGGTTGTAAGTCTCCTATTGGTCCTAGGGCTTAGGGCTAGTGTTCTGATTGGTTATGGTTAGGGCTAGGCTTCCCATTGGCCGAAGGTGTCACCTGATCACTAGGGCTATTTAAGCTTAGGGCTCAGGGCGTCTCAGCCCTGGCGTCGAGGCTAAGGGTGGAGAGGACAAGGACAGTTGCCTGTTTGGGACAGGTTGGGCCTTGGGCCAGAAATGCTGCCCTTTTTTCCATTCACCAGCACCAACCTTAACCCATCCACAAACATATTAACACACTGAGAACAAATGCACTCCACTCACGTACTACAAACAAACCCTAAGCACATTTGATTCTCTCAAAAAACACTACAAATCCTTACAACCCACACATATACACCCATCCACCCCACCTGCCTCACAATTGCACCTTCACTCTCGCACAAAACACCATTCTGTCCTATTCCACTAACAAACCCATACATCACCCACACAACACAAAACCACATTATGCATACATTTAATCCATCCAGACACACACTCCCTGTTCATACAAAGCACCAGCTCTACCCTCTACTTGCTCCTAACAGACTCTTTTCAGTCACCACCAAACCTATACTCAGCCCTACATCAATTCATCCACCAACACCATACTCCTCTTTTTACCAAAAACACAAAAAACAATCCTCACACTCCATTCCACCACACGTATTACCTCTTCCAGCTATCAAATCTAACATAAACACTCATAGCATACACTCTTTTCCAAAACACATCACCGTCCCTTTACCATTCATCTTCCACTCACCAACAATACTGCACATACAATTCCTTCTCAGAAAGCCACTACATCATCTCCTCTCACTACTCCACAAAAACAATACATAACACACACCCTAGCATAAAAAAATAACACACACACTATTGCATGCTTTCCATTACAAACTAGAGACCTACTCCCACTCCCACCCTCCTGACTACACAAATAATACACATCCTAAACCATCTTTACTGCCAACCTTTTTCTCTTCCTCCACACCTAACACAGATAAGCCAACACAACAATTCTCATTCAAACGCCTCTCATCCATTGCACAATTCAGAGATTGCATGACCCACATGCACCACCACCACCCCTAACTCATACACCTTCCACCCTAAACAGAAGCAAACAAAATAAACAACATGCCACTCTTCACAACTTCGCATCTCCATGTCCATTACACAGCAAAGCTACTCTACAAAAATAACACAGCTCACCAGCTCGCTCTCAAACACCATCTCCACCACCTACACACTGAGATTTATCAAAATGCCTTTTAAGCCTTCTGGACGAGGAAAACAATACAGAAAATCAACACAATTTGTCAGGATTCCTGCCACAGCTCACCTCTCTTGACTATCACAGTATACTGGCATGACTCATATCATTCCTCCCAACACTTAAGAATGAACAAACGTCTTGTACCCTGACTTTTGACCATATAACATGCTGTTGGTAATAGATAGCTGCAGCTGATGTTTCCCGGTTTGTTTGAAAAGGCTTAATAGCTTTTACAAATGTTTTACCATGCATATGTAAGGTCAGGTTTCAGGCTCCATGGAAACACCAGAAAATCCACCAGAATAAGCATCAAGAAACCAGCATAGATGACCTTAACGTGAACCTTCCGGCAGACAGACCTTATCAAATTAATCCCCTGGACCTTTTCCTTGCTTTAAGCAATTAGAACGTGACCTTTGTGAACATTCTAAAACACCTTCTAGAAGACAGCCTTATCAAATTAATCATCTGCACCTGATCCTTGCGATAATCAATTAGAACGCAACCTTTGTGATCATTCTAAAGCACCTTCTAGAAGGCAGACTCATCAAGTTATCTGTACCTGTTCCCTGTTACAAACAATTAGAATGTGACCATCATGAATGTTCTAAAGCAGTCTTCTTTAGAGACCGTCCACACTCCTCCCCTTTGCTTAGTCTCTTTGCCTGTCACTTACCTGTTTCCCGGCTTCCGGGACTCTGTCTTTCCAGCTCCCCTGATCCTCCCACTTCGACCACACCGCAAAGAACGTCCCACGTTAGTCTCGCACCGGGATGGAAAAAAGAACAAGAAGAAAAGGAGAGATGCATTAACAGACTTGATTTTACTACGCGCTGAGCTCAGTCGCAACATCACGCTGCAAACAAAGGTAACCAGTGTTTTTGTTCAACTTGTTTATACTGTTTGCAGGGCTCTGCCAGAGAGGACTTGGGTGAAGCTAACCCCGTCCAAATTTGCTTGTGAGTTTGATGCTAAAAAATCATACTCACTATAGTCTCGAAAACTTAGATGAAGGGGCCCCTATGGGCAATCTCAATAAAAACAAAACAACAACAAAACTAAAGGTTAGTTGGGATTTGAAAAGCTTTCGTGAGGTGATACCTTAAGAGATAGAGTTAACACTAGACTAAACCCTTATTATTTGTTTGTTTATAGGTACCATATCTGCCGGTACCATTCATCAGACTGTTGTGAATGCCTCCTGCAGTGTTGCTGTTGAGTAGACGAGCCACAGCATCTTTGACTCTATACACTTTATCCATCCCAACAACCTTCCCCTTGGGATTTGCCACCGGAACAGTTTCTCCTCCTGGAAACCGAGGGCAAGTCTCGGAAGGATTCAGAAACTGGTGTCGCCGCCCCATTGGAATCATCTGGGATCCAGTTAGTTGGCTTATGACAGAAAGCTAAGCCACACACCTAACATTCCTTTCGGGCGGCGCCATGACCAATCTAGACAAAATATTCACAGGCAATCTAGAACGTGCCTTATCAGGGGACCGCAATAATGCTAACAATCTGTCTGAGTTAATACAGCAGTTGAAACTAGATCTCAATAGGTTAGAAGCAGAAAATGCAACACTTAAGGAAGAGTTGTAAGGAGAGAGGACACGTTTCACACAATGGGGGGATACTAAACCTAAGGATAGTCGCCCAGTTTTGACCCAGCCTGTGTTTGGAGAACCATTTCAGAGAGGGGTGTTTACAACTACTGACAAGAATCTGCATGTACCTGTCTCTACACCCAGTCCTGAGCCCTTAACAGCTCCAGAACGCTTTCATGGTGACAGTACTAAATTTGCAGCCTTTATTACATTTCCTAAGCAAACCTCATGCGTTCCCCAATGACGCTGCTAAAGTAGTGTTTGTAATCTCTTATTTGGGAGGTGTATCCGCTAACTGGCAAATTCCTTTACTGGAAACAAATGATTCCCTTTTGTACAACTATTCTGCTTTTAATGCTGCCATGACTAAGTTATTTGCAAAAAATGTTTTTATTCAAGCAAGTGACAATGAGTTATTAAACCTACGACAAGGTTCTAAGTACCTGCTGGCTTATATTACTACGTTCAATCGAATAGTGGCGAAAACTCGCTGGCCGGAAGAGAAAAGAACATCCTTATTCCATCGAGGGTTAGGAGATGACCTTAAAGATTCCCTCTCGCACATAGTTGATCTGCCCGACGATTGTGCAGAATTTATTAATCTTGTGGTTAAGCTAGATCACCGATTGGGCAAGCGAAAGGGTGACCGATCTCACAGTGACACCAGAGTAATTGTTCTCAAAACCGAGAAGAAGGAGTCAAACAGTAAGACTCTTGATACTGAACCTATGCAGATAGGAGGCATAAGTGGTCCACTAATGAGGAAAAGGAACGTCACCGCAAATTAAATCTATGTCTTTATTGTGGCAAAACTGAACATTTCTCTAGGGAATGTTCTGCAAAACCAAAAAAGACTAAGGCTGTGGCTAGTGTAGAGGTCGATCAAGAATAGGGAAAACTAAGGCTCTCAGCCAGAAGAGAGATCATCTCGTCAATAGAAGCTGTACAGATCTCACAATATCTGGCCAATGTAGGAAAACGGATTCCACGACATCTGACTATCCGAGTCACAGTAAACCTATCCCCACAGCGGAGGCACATAATATCCATGCTTATTGACTCAGGGGCCACAGGCAATTACTTTGATCTGACCCTACCTGCTAACCTCAGGCTCTCAAAAGTTCCCAAAGAAAAACCTGAGCCTGTGCAAGCAGTCGAGGGTTCAGAGTTGTCTTCTGGACTAATTTGTTTTCAGACAGGAGCTCTAACCAGACCCCCCAGGATATTGCGGCCTAGGTTTGCAAATTTTGCGGCACAAAAATTGAAATTTAGCGGCACAAAAATGAAAATTTAGCTGCATTATTGCGGCACTTTATTTTACTTGTAATCATTCCTTTTTAGCCCTAAATCAATGGAACCTGTTTTAGCATAGTATTCCACTTTGAAATAGGCATGTTTAAAGTTTCTGCAGCTCTACGGAAGCACAGCTCCAATCTACTAACCTCGTGGGAGGGGGCCGTATTTCTCCCTGGGATGTTCTAGCGCCCATGTATGCACCCCTGCCAGGGCACCACTTTCACCACTCCCTGGTTTCAGTCACACAGCTCCCTTCGTTCCCTGGGTGCAGTCACACAGCCGCCCTTCGCTCCCTGGGTGCAGTCACACAGCCCCCCTTCGCTCCCTGGGTGTATTCACACAGCCCCCCTTCGCTCCCTGGGTGCAGTCACACAGCCTCCTCTTGTGTCGCGTGCACTGACTCCCTTTTATGGGTAGTGCTGACAGGACAAACATCTCGCAATAATCATCCTTCAGAATCAGGTTCCCCAGTTCCAAATTTGGCAGCTCTGACCATGGTGTCACATCCTCTCCCCCACTAAACACCATACTGCCCCACTGAGAGAAACTCGCACTGCCGTCATCTACAACCCAATTGTGCCCCGCTATAAACACCTGGATGCGGCTCAATTTAAATTACGCACTAGACAAGAGCAATATGCTGCCTACAAAAAAAAGAAACAACATCCTGGAAAAAGCAAACACTCATAGGGAATGCAAAATTAAGTAAAGCATGTGAAATGTAAGCCGGAACAACATGGTTACTTTAACGCTTTTACACTCACTATTCAGAAATCAGTGAGTGCTTTTGCCTGAAAAGTTAAGGACATGAATACAGGGCACGGAATCGACCCATTTCAATGACCATTGCTTATATCCTTACAGAACGTAAGCAGTATGGTTAAAAGACCACTTCCCTAAACACCGAGCTGCAGTACACATTTTGTTTTCCAATCCACGTGTTGCAGTACCTCCAGGATTGGTGCACTAGTTCCCCGCTCGGGGGAAAACAACGCTATTCAAAGAAAGACAAGTAAACAAAAGTAGCGCTTCACTTGCAAACTCTGTAGAGTGGCCCAAATGGGTTTGGGTGTGAATAAAATCAATCTGGCCACTTTGCTACCACCCTGTCTGGCTTTATTTAGTTATTTTTCATATTTTGAACCTTTTATTCCTGCAGCTGCACTTTGGAACAGTGCTTTAAATGGGCCGGTACGGAGTACCGGCACTTTTTTATTTTGAGAGAGAGAGAGTACCGGCACTTCTCAAGAGAAATGCAATACCTTTAATTGGAGAGTACTGGCACTTCCCAGAAACAAGCAGGTACTCTGGTACTGAGTACCTGCACTTCTATTTTTCCATTTCAAGCACTGCTTTGGAGTAGAAAAATGTCAGAAAAAGACAACATTTCCACTGTTTTTCTTTTTAGGATCCATTTCACAGGGGAACAAATCAACGAAAGAAGGAAAGAGAGGAGGGTGAGAACCGTTTCTGAAGTCAGAGTTTTTAGTAAGAGAGGAGGTGCTGCTGGACAGAGGGAATAAGAGGGAGGAAGAAAGAAAGGGGGGAGGGCAGCTGAAGTGGCAGAGCAGACACTGTCATTGTATTCTCTGCCCAAGAAGGAAAAGACAAGTCCTTTCCCTTCTCTGCCCGCCCCGCCCGTCCCCGTGCTGGCATTCTAATTTTTGACATTCTTTCCTGCAATTATATGAACAGCAGTCGAGCCTCCAAGCTGGAGAGCAGAGAAGCGATACTTTACTTTTCTCACTCCTCTTTCATCAATATTGTAATCGAGGAAGGAGGCAGCTAATACGGCTGTACAGCGCAGTTCACGTGGTGACGTATGCGCGTACAGCCAATAAAATGGCATAATTTTTTTTATGCCTGCCGGAAGACTTGTTTTGCGGCCGGTTTGATAAATATCGCGGCCATCGCGCTTGCCAGCTGATTTCACGATTTTTTCGTGAATCGCGAAATCGCGAAATGCTGGATGGTCTGTCTAACCTTAGTGTGTGATAATGGGCATACTGAACGACTTGTCTTTGATCTAATAGATACTCCCACCTTTGGGGTAATTTTGGGAGTACCTTGGCTAGAACACCATAATCCAAAAATCAATTGGGTACACTGCACAGTAACCTTGGACTCACCATTCTGTACTACTACCTGCTACCAAGAGGCTCCAGAGGTCGAATACCTCTGCATTGCGCCTTGGTCCAAGGAACAGGAAACCTTAAACTACCCAAAGAATACCAGAACTTTCAAGATATTTTTGACCCTGTGAAAGCCACCCAACTGCCCCCACACAGAGCCTTTGATTGCAGCATAGATCTTCTCCCAGGAGCAACGCTGCCCTGCAGTAGAGTTTACGCATTGACAGAACCTGAAACTCAATATCTACGCAAATATCTGGATGAACTAATAGAGATAGGTTTTATACGCCACTTCACATCGCCTGTGTCTTTCCCACTCTTCTTTGTACCCAAGAAGGATGGAGACTTGAGCACTTGTGTGGATTATAGGGCAGTCAATATGGTGACTATCAAGAACCGTTATCTTCTACCGTTAATTCTGGTACTACTTGATCAGGTCAGAAATGCCACCATTTACACGAAACTAGATTTATGGGGAGCTTACCACTTAATCCATGTACGAGAAGGCGATGAATGGAAAACCGCCTTCATTACTAAGTTCGGGCTGTTTGAGTATACTGTTTTGACCTTTGGGCTATTTAATGCTCAGGCAGCATTTCATTATTTCATTACCGAGTTCTTGAGGGAGTTTTTGGATGTTTGTGCAATCGTCTACATAGACGACATTCTGATTTACTCAAACTCAGAACAAGAATTTGTACAGCATGTACGTGCCATCTTCCAGCACCTTAGGGAAAACGCTCACTTTGCTAAGTTAGACAAATGTTCCTTCCATGTACAGTCAGTAGAGTTTCTGGGGTATCACTTATCTCCGACAGGCATCACTATGGACCCCAAAAAGGTAGAAGCCGTTACCAATTGGCCTACTCCAACAAATATCTAAACATCAATCAAAGAGTAAGAAGCAAGAAGGCTAGACCCGTTCCTCTTCCCAAATAATTAGTACAATAACACAATGAAAACAGGTCTCCCGTTTCGTTCACTACTATACCTATAACCCCTTATTCGTGTTTTTTTAGGTGTACTGCCTTGGAACCCATAGGGTTTTTAAAAAGAACTCTCACTCACCTACCTAGTAGGTGGCATGCTTCATCATCACCACACCCTGGTCGCCAAAAACTTCTAGGGTGTGCTGCGACGCCTGATTACAGTGGAGCTGGTTTTTTGAGGGAGATCAGTGATAGTGAGTTAATTAGTGAAAAGTGCAGTTTTAAAATTGGCTCAAGAATTCCAGTCAACTAGACATAAATTTTAATCAGGGAAGTCTTGGTCAATGTTAAAAAATATATAGTGGAGGATATATGTGGGATATTAAATTGATCCAACTTATCCTCAAAGTGACCTACATGTTTCAGCCATCTTCTAATAGTGCCTCTCGGGGTCAGAATGGCTTTCGTCAGGACCAAAAAGAAAGGGCCAGCATGCGTGCTAAGGCATGCAGGGAATGCGTGAGTGGATTGTACTTACAACCCACTGATTTGTCAGGAAAATCACAGTTTGTTTTTCTTCTTTGCAGTGGTAGCATCGGGCTACCTGGGATAGACCTAGGGGTGGACCCTGTTGTCACAGTCAAGATGCGGGATGACCGAGGCAAAGCAGGTACTACGAAGGGTGAGATGCCTTGATGAAAGTGTGACTACAGAGTCTACCCCCTCGGCCTATCCCAGGTAGCAAGAGGCTGCCACCGCAAAGAAGAAAAACAAACAGTGATTTTCCTGACAAATCGGTGGGTTGTAAGTACAATCCACTCACGCATTCCCTGTATGCCTTAGCGCGCATGCTGGCCCTTTCTTTTTGGTCCTGACGAAAGCCATTCTGACCCTGAGAGGCAATATTAGAAGATGGCTGAAACATGTAGACCGCTTTGAGGATAAGTTGGATCAATTTAATATCCCACATATATCTTACACTATATATTTTTTAAGATTGACCAAGACTTCCCTGATTAAAATTTATGTCTAGTTGACTGGAATTCTTGAGCCAATTTTAAAACTGCACTTTTCACTAATTAACTCACCATCATTGCTCTCCCCTCAAAAAACCAGCTCGGCTGTAATCAGGTGTCGCAGCACACCCTGGAAGCATTCGGCAACCAGGGTGGGAACCCAATGATGAAGCATGTCAACTACTAGGTTGTTGAGTGAGGGTTCTTTTTAAACACCCTATGGGTTCCAACTCCAACAAATGTCAGGAAATTCAACAGATACTTGGCTTCGCCAATTTTTATAGTCGTTTCATCCCGCACTTTTCAGAGATAGAAGCGTCAATAACACAGCTGCTAAAAAAGGGGCAATCATTCCCGTGGTCTCCAGAAGCCAATCAGGTGTTGCAACTGTTAAAAACTAAATTCACCACTGCACTCGTTCTTCAGCATCCCAATCCTGACCAGCCCTATTACGTCGAAGCCGAGTGCTTTACAGGGAGTCGTAGGAGGAATTTTATCTCAAAGGAACCCAAGAACTGGCCACATGCATCCCATAGCCTTTTATTCCAAAAACGTCTACTAGCGGAGCAAAACTATACAGTGGCTGAAAGAACTTCTGGCCATCAAACTGGTGTTCACTGAATGGAGGAATTACCTACAAGGGGCTAAACATACAGTCACAATATTCTCGGATCATAAAAATTTACAATTCTTTAGCTCTGTCAGGGCTCTCACCCTCTTCAAATGCGATGGCTGCATTTCTTTAGTGGGTTTGATTTCATCATCGCCTATCGCCCAGGGACCAAGCAGTTACAGTCTTTCTAGACTGGGGTATGTTCACTCTTCCCATTTCACATCAGACTCCCCTACTATCATTCCACCTGAAAAGATAGTCGCAGTCAGCGAGGGTGACACCTTTATGGCGGCCTTACATGAAGAATATAAAAAAACTAAAGGCCAAGAATGGATCAAAACACCTAACCATACTTTTACAGACAAGCTGTTCCTTCACGCTCAGAAACTGTACATCCCTACTATAGAATTAAGACATCAGGTAATTCAATGGAATCACGACACAGCCTTAGCAAGGCACCCAAGTATAAGGAAAACCCTAAGGAATTGTCAAAAAACCTTCTGGTGGAATAACATGCGGAAGGATATACAAGAATACGTATCTGGTTGCCCAACTTGTGCACGAAACAAGAACACTCACACTGCGCCTGCATGCTTATTACAGCCTCTGCCTATACCCCCAGTTCCTTGGCACAACATTAGTCTGGATTTTATTACCAACCTTCCAGCAAGCAATACCTTCACCACCATTTTAGTAGTTGCTGACAGGTTATAAAAAATGGCACATTTCATCCCCCTTAAAAAGATACCCACCGCCGCGGAATTTAAATCTCCTCATATCACTCAGAACAGCAAAACAGGACAAAAGAAAACAGGCACCTTGGAGAAATACAGAACTAAAAGAGATAAGACAGCAAATTAGAAAGATGCAAAGCACCTGGCTCAAAACAAAGAGCAATCAAGACAAACTTCACTTACAGCAACTTAACAGATTATACAAGTCAGCTATCAAAAAAGCGAATAAAAGGCACGATTCAGACAGAATTCAAAATGCTAAATGTGCAAACAAAGAATTTTACAAACTTTTCACAGAATTTCGTAAACCTAAATGCATAGAAAGAACTCATCCAATTTCTCAAGAATTCACGGACAAACTGGCAAATCATAACACAACCAAGCAGACACGTTGGACTCCTATTTAAAACAAAGGAAAACCATCAGCACCAACCCATTTCTAAAAATGCCCTCCAAGAGTAGGCTAACCCAGCCTCTCCATTGTTTAAAAAAAATATCACAAAGTGAATTTATGGATCTGGTCAAAGCAAGCAGGCCTGCCGGTAGCCCTTCTGACCCTTGTCCACCACAAATATTCTAGAACATTCTCTAACTACCTTTGCTGCCACACCAGTAATGTCATGTCCTTTAGGATAGTCCTGTCATGTACATACCGATTATATACGTTTGTCCCATTCACACGACAATAACGGTTCTACACAGGTGACCTTTTACCTAGTAGCTTGCTTCTGTCTCTTCGACACCAGGCTCTCGGTACCCTATCATAATCCCTGTACCTGACGTACATAAACATGTCCCCAGACACAGCAGATTTATTCTGTATAAGGGTCACCACTTTTTTTCATCCATGGCCAACAGCCAGCTGTGCATGATCACTTTTGTTTAGAAAAGGATTAGTGAAATGTTTTCAAAGCATCCATGGTTGTTTTGAAAACATATCGATTCTAGAAGAAACCCTGGAGTGACCACTTCAGTATTAAAGACCCTCACCCCCCATACAAATCAGAGGAGAATTCCTTCCAGTCTGGACTGAGGTTATGTATGCCGATCCTTCGACAAGCAGCGATCTGACATCCCTTGCGGTGTGTCGTCCTCGGAGCAGAGATGGGGTCCTTTGTTCTAAGCCATCAGGTGAGGTGTTAGTACTTCCCAGGGGGATTTTTGGCTACATTTTAGCACACACATAGATGCACATATACATGCTTCACCTACATCTCAAGGCTAGGTACCTGTAGGCAGAATAGGTAGGCAGCGGATCGTAGGAGTACGCCAATGCTACTATTTTATATAATCGCCTTCTGTTCATCTTTTTAGCACTATGGTAGAAATGTATTTACGATATTGGTGCTCGCGATTACTTTTGTCTGCTCCTGTCTTCTGATTGTCGCAGCAAATATGTTTTACACAAGACTGACGCTTGACCAATAATTAATTATTGGAACCGTTCCAATCGTCATTCGGTGTGTATTCTGAGGAACAAGCAAGCACGAGTGACTGAGCTAAAGATACTGTACTGTTTCCCACGATACTTGAGGAATAAGGGTTGTCATGTTCATTGGTTGCCAGACATTACCTACACCACTGTAGAATACAGGGGGGTGATAGTGGCACTGTAGAGCTAGCTGGTCTAACAGCTGACATATCCTGTGGGGGGTGTTCGGAGTCTGTCTATACACCAAGCCCCCAGTTTAGGTCATCCAAAAACGCGCAAGTCCTGGGAGGTCCTAGGAACTACACGACATGGCGCCCAGCGTTGGTTTGGTTCTTATATCAACAGTAAAATCATGAGTAGTTCAGTCGTGCTTTCTCAGAAAGCCCTACTCACACTGTTCAGAGACGTCTGAAGTGAGAGGGGATATCCACCTCAGGTGAGCAGGTACACCCTGTGTATAGGCTGGAGGTTTAAGACAAGCTTGTAAGGATAAAAAAGTCCCCACATTGTGCACACCCCTATCTCTTAAACTTTTCTTTTTCTTCTCTTTTAAAAATGACTGAAGCTGCAAGTAGCAGTGGAGGTTCGGAAGGAGACGAATTTGCAAACGCTCTTAACATTACAGAAAACTGCAGACAGGTAGTAACTCTGAAATTGCTAGAACATGGAGTACCTGCAACAGGTGGCCATGTTACTTTCGTGATTGAGGCACACGAGGTGTTCGGATCAGAGGTATTCTATTCTTGGGTAAAATTCCCACCTGCAGATCCACAGACACTGTTGTTCCACGAATGCATTGAAGTGGACCCACCGGAAGAATACATTCCATACGAGGACATTGTAGTCCTGTTAACTTACGAGCAACACAGAAACTGGTTTAAAGGCGCCCTCAAACACACAACTTCAGTCGTAAGGCTCTGTCCACTAAGCACAAGAGGAGCAACATGGCCGGTCTTAGCAACATACACTCCACATCCTGAGATAGACACACTCCCAGTAGGGGAAGTGTGTACACTATACAAAGAAATAGTCAGGCTATATAGACACATTGTCCAGTTCGTCATGCGAACACTCACAATACAACCTGCGAGAACTGCTCCAGCTGGTCAACACCAGACCACACCTACAATTAGCCCACAGACACTAAAAGCAATAATGGGTGCGTTCCCTTCAAAGAAGGACCAAATACCATTTTGGATTGCACAGGAAATTGCACATATGGAAGCAGTGTTCCCCCATACGGGTCCACAGGAGAAACACAGAATGTTAACAATTTGCTTGCCAATGGGAATGGTTCCCTCAATTGAGGATTGTACCACTTGGGGAACAATCTTTGCTGCAGTTTACGTTAGAATACACGGTACCCCTTCCATAGCAGTTATTCCAGATGTATTGAAACAGATACAGAATGAGTACGGGGTAGGACCTGCCCTGGACTTGGGGATGAAATTGATGGGTAACTTTGACCAAGTCTTAGCTATTATGCTGAGCAACATTAAAGGGGAAGCAGCAGCAGTGGCTATACGCCAACGCTTAAGGGAAACAGCTCCTGCAAATCAAGAGCGTGAATTACCAAAAATTATCGAAGAAACCTATGCATCACTAGGTAGAGATAGTTTGGGGGCCACACCCGGGAAACCACAGATGGCGAGTAATTCTGACAAGGATAACTCGAAGCAAGCACCCACTTCTTCTAAAAAGAAATGGGAAAACAATCAAAATCAATCCAAAAATAACGATAAAGGAAACAATTCACGATCAAAGGGTGGGCCTCCCCAACGGGAGTCCTCTGAAAAGAGGCTTATCCTTAGGAATCATGATAATATTAGAAAACCTGACAGGTATCAGGATACTGATACACGTTCCTTTCGTTCCTTTCAGGGTTCATCAAAAAACTTGGAGTGGGACACTGGCGTAAAGAAACTCGAGGGGGCCCCCCTGCAAGGTACATGCAGGGGCCCCCTCCGAACTAAATCAGGAGCTCTCCGGCTAGAGTTCTTTGCTGAGGGGGGCCCCTGGAGCTTGGGGGCCTGTGTTACGCCACTGGAGTGGGAAGGACCGTCAGAACAAAAGACTGAAGATCGACCAAAGAGAAAAAGGGAAACACATCGCAATTCAGAATATATTATCAAACAGGAAGAACAACCTAAAGCAAAGACTCAATTCAAAAAGAAGAAAGTAGCTGGATTAAAAATCAGACATGCCCAGGTTACTGAGGACTCAGCTTCTGAACGGGGAATGGGCTCTGACGATGATAGCCAGCGCAGCAGAAGTAACAATAGCTCGCCAGAACCTGAAGGAATTTCTGGTGACAGCAGTATTGAATGAACATATCACGGAGGAAACACCTGATACAAGAGTGAGTGTCCCACATCGGCTATACGAAATAACTCTCCTAATAGAGGGAGACATGTCAAGAAAAATTAAAGGTCTCTTTTGGGAGAACTTGACATTTGGATACGACATCCTGCTAGCAGAAAATGATTGGCCGCCTGAATTCGTGATGGATTGCCCAAGAGGGGAAAGCGTCATTTTGCCTGCTTTCTCCGACCTCGTTCCAGTTTCCTTGAAACACTCATACGCGTGGAAGTGGGCGCAAGCGCTAGCTCTGGCATTATACCGTAACCATGTAGGGTGGGACGTGGAGTTTAAACACCACAAAATCCCATTAAAATCTACTCCAAATCCACAGAGACAATACCCTATTAAAAATGAGGCGAAGAAACAGGTCAAAGAAATCTTAGACCAACTGGAATACCAAGATGTGATTGAAATTTGCACCTCCGAAATGAATAATCCTCTGTTTCCCGTCATGAAACCTGACAACACATATCGTTTGGTTTTAGATTACCGACATCTGAACACATGCACAAAAACATTTGCAGTTCAAAACACACATAGTGCCGCATTTATGAATAACATTGTGCGGAAGAAATACAAAACAACATTAGACACCTCAAATGGATTCTTCTGCCAAAATATAGCTCCTGAAAGCAGATATTTGACAGAATTTTCTGCCCTCTGCACTCAGCGTCAGTTTTGTCGTTTGCCCCAGGGGTATAAGAACAGCCCCGGGCTATTCTCGGCAAGAGTGTCAGAGCTATTACAAACATGCGACAAGGAGGCGGTGTCCTATGTAGATTATATTTATCTTAAGGACGATGAATTACTTGAACACTTTTGCAGGGTGAACAACATAATTGTTGGTTTTGCCAATTTGGGCTACATATTTAATTTAAAAAAAATCGAAAATTGCTCATCTCAGTGTCCTATTTTTGGGATATGAGCTGTCAAGTGAAGGTGTAAAAGCCTGCCCGCAAACTTTTTAGAAAAGTGCATGCTGCTCCAGCCTCCGAAGACTCTGAAGGGTTTGCAATCCATTTTAGGATTCCTAAATTTCGGCAGAACATACATTCAGTTCTACGCAGAAAGGGTTAAACCTTTCTACGACCTACAAGATCTGGGACCTGTGGAGACGACACTTTGGGCTGGACATAGGTGATGACACACAACAGTCCATAACGCACACAACACAGGGGACTCCGGCAAGGGGGCCCGGGAGAGCACCGCCCTAGCGAACATCCTCGACACCCATTCACTACTGTTTCCTGTTCCAGACTGAAACCACATAACCACAACGCGAGGGCACTGGTGGCAAATACGAGTCCACACAAATCAAAGAGGGGGGGGAGGTGGCTTTGTTGATGACGACCATGTTTGTAACTGTATGCGATCAACTTTTGCAGATGCACTATGTAAGAACTGTTTTGTGCTAATTGTTCAATTGGAAAATAAAAATAAATAATTTAAAAAAAAACCTTTCTACGACCTAATCAGACCTGATTTCACGGCAAACAAGTGGACACAAAAACATACAGGCATTCTCCGTTCTGTTCAGGCTGACATGATGGCATCAAAACATTTGGAGACGCGAGTGAATTCCCGTAACCTGGTGATCCGTGTGGTCGCGGGTCTATCAGGATATACTTACATAACTTTCAACGGAGGTGAAACAGTCCCATTTGCATACAAATCACATCTATACACAAACGCTGAATTGCGATTTGCGGCCACATAAAAAATACTGACGGCAGTACAGACTCCTGTAGGGAGAGAAAGTGCACTAGCACAGAGGAAATGCATCATTGTTGTAACCCCGGTACCGACTTTAGAAGCGGTTACAAAAGCCAGCATTCCAAATGCAAAGGCACCGCATCCACGATGGATACAATGGGCTAATTCTCTCACTGCAACAGATGTAGAATATAGATACGATCCTACACTGAGAACACAAGCATTTCTGCAGTACGAACAAGAATACCCTCTCCCGAATGAAATCTTGCCTCTTGATCAGTATGAATACATAATTTACACTGATGGTTCTGCTCAGTCTGCCATTGGAAGTAAACAGCAATATAGCGCTGCGTGTGCTATAGTGAAAGGTCGTATGCTGGACGGTAAGTTCCATCCCAGCAATACAACCACACAATCTCTAGAAGATTGTACAGTGCAGCTGGCAGAACTAAAAGCCCTGATACTAACACTGCAAAATACGAATCGGGAATTCCCCACACTGATTGTGTGCAATTCATTTTACTGTGTACAGTCTAACAATTAATATCTTCATTACTGGGGCCAGAATGGGTTTAGAGATTCCAAGGGTTGCACAATAAAACACAAATTGTTATGGGAACAAGTGGCAAAGCTGAAAGAACGTCTGCCACGGGCTCAAGTTATTCACACCTTGAGTCATCAACGTGTTGGCATACATGTTGAAGGGAATTCACTGGCTGATGAAGCCGCCAAGGCGACAGTGGGAACTGCTGCCGTTGCTGCAATCACTCGTTCTCACACAAGAATAGACGGAGATATAATGGTAGCTGTCAACGCCTCAAGGAACGGCTCTGCCGTGCCGAAAGGTTTTCCACTCAAGTACTCCTACAAGTTAGATGCGCAAAACATAGCGTATGCTCACATTCCAAGGGTGGGGGATCGAGTAATACCAAACTAAGATCGCAGATTAGCTTTAATTCCAGCTGCACACGAGGGTCTGGGCTCAGCACACGCAGGAGTCACTGCAACAATTTCATTATTGTTGCAGCGTTACTGGTGGTCGGGGTTGACGAAACAAACAAAGGATTCTGTCCTGAAGTGTGACATTTGCCAGCAGATGAAAGGTTCCACCATTACAAGGCCACCACAAATACCACTACTGATTTCAGACAGACCACTCGCATGTGTCTATTTGGACCACTGCGGCCCCTTAAATTCAGACGGGGCTTACAAGTACATCTTGGTGGCAGTGGATTCATGCTCTAGATTCCTATGGGTTTGGCCCCAGCGCTCAGCTGATGCCCGAACTGTTATAAAGGATTTGCGAGTCTACATCGGGACATACGCAATTGGTACGTTACATTCTGACCGTGGTCCTGCGTTTAGCTCACGGGCTTACAAGGAATCCATGGGAAGTATGGGCGTGGCCTTGCGGTACTCCTCTCCCTACCATCCCATGGGAAATTCAGTGGTGGAGAGGAAAAACCGGGACCTAAAACAATCATTAACAGCAAGGGTATTAGGTGCGGGTGGTAGATGGGTCAATCACCTATACGGGGTCCAGAGGGCACTGAATAATATGCCAAGAAAATCCTTGGGAGGCCGTATCCCTTATGAAATCCTGTTTGGGACAAGAATGTGGGTACCTGATCTTGATTGTGCCAGCACAGTGGTGGATGCAAAACCATTTGAATTGAATGACCGTTTTGCTGTTTTACAGGAACTCAATGAATTCCGGGCGTTACAAAGCAACATCCAAGTAAAACGGACCGCCACTGGGGAACTGAAACCAGTTCCTGCAAGACCTGCCTGGGTCCCAAAGATTGGGGACCTGGTCAGGGACAAAATCGCGGACAAGAGAGAGTTTGGGCCATGTTACAGAGCACCTGTACCTGTCCTGGCGGTTGTGGGAACACGAACAGTACTTCTTCCACCTCTTGCCGGCAAAAAAGAAAAAAGATTTGTCTCAATTGATCTGATCAAACCGCACCATGTGGCCGATTCTCAACAGTAGGCCGCGTGGGGTCCTGAGTAGCTGCAGATCTCCTCTAGCTACTATACAGGAGGTTCAGATGGAAAGACTAATAACCTTTCAAGACTCCACTGCACAAAGTGGAGGAGTATCAAATAACGGAGTACAAATCACACCAGTTGAAATTGAACATCAAGATATAACTGCAATGCAAATTGCAATTCGGCCAAACAATGATGTTTATATTAACCCCTTGGACCCGCGTGGAATTCCCTCGCGGTGCGGGCGAATTCCACGCGTGCGCAGATCGGACGGCCCCCGGCCGTCCGACGCACTCGCCCACCGTGACGTCGGACGGCCGGGGGCTGTCCGACGCATGGAAGGGGTTAATGTGCCTTCATACGACACATCTGCCAGTTCAACAAAACCTGCGGAGCTACCAAAGATAGATCGAACTGCGTCTGGCTAGTTCATCAACTTCGATGACTTTTCTTCAGATCCAAGTGAACCTGAGCAAACGCCACCCATTTCAAAGAAAGAACAATTTCAATAATTCTATCTTTTTCTCAAAAAGACCTACTTAGTGTCACCTTGGTTGCATCTTTGGTGTACAATAGGGATCTTACATCTGTTAATTTGGATTGGCACGGTAATTGTCTTTTTTCTGCTGTTGAACGGACATTATCTCCCACAATGCTCTGCAGTACAACATGTGAACTTGGTCTTGAAACCACATACGTCATCACACCGTGAACTAAGAGACTTGTCCCTAGTTAGCAATTCCAGTACCGGACGGTATAGTTTGGGATAAGGTTTCATATGATGTATTTGGTCCTACTGAACATTTGAAAATTCCACATGTGTTCAAAATCTCTTTGAATGATTTCATTACCCGAGTACACTCTCTGATGATTGGGACATTGAAACTGTAAATACTATGCTCTCAGATTTTGAACAGTCTGCCACATTTTCTTACAGGGAATTGTATAAGGATACAACTGATTATGACACCATGTATTGTTACCAGCATTATGGTCATCATTTTTTGCATAGAACAAGTGTACCACGCACTGTTAACACTTACCATCAATGGAGACATTACCCGACACCACCGAAAGGTAGTTCTGCCACGTTCACATAGAAATTCGCATACTTTTCAGGGTTCAATACATCAGACCCAGTGTCGTATTATTACAGACTTGCACATGCTAATTCAACGAAGAAAATTATGCTGACAAATACCAAGCTGATATATTCAGCACCTTTTATCTCCCAGCTGTCTATACAGGGTTTCGACTATTGGAGAGACACGATAGACACTAAATCGATCTGGGGGACAAGAGAGTGGCAGGTTCAGGGAACTGAGGCTTTATTTAGAGCCTGCCTCATACTGTTACAGATTATTTTCCTGAACAGAACAGTGCAACAGACTACCTGTTACGGGTTTGCAAAAATAAAAGACCTGAAAACACCACGCATCCCCTCACCCACACCTATTGAAGGTATACCAAATAACACACTAATGCGTGAGGAGACACTGGGTACGATTATGCAGAGTAGGACATACAATTCATCATCACCCAATTGGAAGGGTTGGTTGGTTTGGCCTGTCAACACGAATATGTGTAATTCAAGATTCAAGGGTACCACCGAAGGGTTTAGTATCCATAGGCCCGACCCACGCTATGTACACACAGACGACCCAAGGGTAGTGACTCCTTATAGTGTTGGAAAGCTGTGTCTAGAATGGCTAAAAACCTCTACACAATCACAGGTGAAACAACACTTATCCCTTCTGTCAGACAACATGGATCTTAGGGATTTCTTGTTAGGTCCCAAAAAACCACGTAGGAAACGCTTCTTGTATGCCATCTACAATGAGGTCTGGAAAGTCTCCCAACAGAAAGCTGCTGAGAGACAGCGTGAAATTGATAGAATTAACCTAGAAAAGGCCTTAGCTGTAGTAGATAACGGAATGACCACACTTTATCTCGTATTTATTCACTGGGCAACATTGTGTCCTCAGCTATCGACATAATGGAACAAGATTTGTCTATTCTACAACATGGGCAATCTCAACTGCGCGCCATCATGCTTTTAAGCTGGACGCTACAATCATTACGTTCTGGCCACATTCCATGGCGATATATTAACAACACCATTTTGTTTTCGGCTTATAATCTGACCGACAGACAAGTAACCATGGCACGCAGAGATGCGAAGTACACCATGCTGCTCATTGGAAAAACTAGAGAAGTTACCTTTCACTGTAGCAGAATCACCGTCTACGGAATGGTTAATTCATGGCTATATCACACTGCCAATCACGACATTCCAGTTCCAATACTGCCTTAAACACCACCCAGTGGGCATGTATGAAGCGTTGGGCGAAGGGTACATACAAGAAACCTGGGAATTACTGTATAGATACAGGTGCAGGAATAAGGACAAAGAAGTTTTCTTAAGCGGATCAGACTGCGAGAAGGCTTTAAGTGAGTCTTTAGTATGCAAGGAGGTGTCGCTTCACGGGGCGTGTAATGCGTCAATAGCGAACTTGTCTTGCTACCTGAAGGGTTCCCCAGCTGCTGTAATTCATCCCGTTTTTGAGTTACTTTCGAATGGGAGTTACTTGATGCTGAATGACCAAGGCTGTTGAGGGATGATGCCAGGCATCGCTTATCTAGTGACTGTAAACTCTAGGGTTATTTGTTGTAAGCAAGTATTGTTTCCCCCAGCTCGCACAGTTAGGGAGGCACTAGTGTGGCCTTCACTGAATATTTCCAGTATAGGGTTTGATTCTCTGAGCAGATTGAATGCCATGTTGTTTCAGCAAAATGTGGCCTTAACTTCAGCCCGAGAGATCTTTGATCTCCAGTTTGCAAGGTCTTCGGCAGAGATACAGGCTCTGGTCCGTATGAACTTCCAGCTCCATTTCGGAGAAATGGTCCATCGTATCTTTAACATTTCTGATACGAGGGGATAGTACACTTATTTAAGAGCATTGGATCAGGGCTGTTAACCACCTTTCAAACAACAGTGGCGGGCATCTTGGTTTTAATTCTATCGCAATGGATGCCAACATCACTCGAGACATGGAGAGAACACTGCTGGAGTGATATTGTCGTGAGCGATTGGTGTTCTTCCTGGGTACACCTTGGCTTCGAGAGCTGAGTGAGCACTGGTTCCTGTCTTTCAGACCGGCCTGGCTTGACTGCATCCTGCCTGTATTCCACTGCCTCTTTTGCGGATTTGGACGCGTGTTGGACCTCTGTCTGACACTTCCATTGGTTGCGCCGCCAGACATAGACATGCTCCTCGCGCCCTTGCGGGCCCATGTGCACAGCTGTCCACAGCGTATTCCAATGTTGATGATGGCATTTCTAGAGCCTCCACGAGATGCTTCAGCTCTTGTTGGACCGGAGATCGGCTCTGCTTCGGATGTGCAGGCATCAGTTTCAGGCACACAGGCATCTAATTCTTCCCCGACGGCTGCCGTGGGAACCAGAAATTACCACCTCTGCTCACTCGATATCATACTGGAAGTACTGGAGGGACTGCCTCCGGCGGATGCCATGTTCAGCGATGTTGAGTCTTCAGCGCAGGATTCTTAAACAATCTGGCCTCTCCTGTGCTGGGAACCGTTTTGGCAACTTTTTTTAAAAAAAATTAAATTGATGGTCGAACTGACTTTGGTTTTCATTTCTGCTCTGTCTGAGCATAGTGGCTTTCAAGGTGCTCAGAAAAATAATGACAATATATTCAAATATATAGAGGACCTTTCATGAACGCTTTTCAGGGAAGAACGCCTTTAATATCTTTTATAGACTTTGCTTTTATGGACATTTTTCTTTTAATAAATGCTTTTAGTACATTTTATTATAAATGATTTTTATGCCTTTTAATAGCATTGACTTTAGCATTTCCTAGCTGACCTTTTGATGAGGAGTGGGTGTCATGTCCTTTAGGATAGTCCCGTCATGTACATACCGATTACATACGTTTGTCCCATCAACACGACAATAACGGTTCTACACAGGTGACCTTTTACCTAGTAGCTTGCTTCTGTCTCTTCGACACCAGGCTCTCGGTACCCTATCATAATCCCTGTACCTGACGTACATAAACATGTCCCCAGGCAGGGCAGATTTATTCTGTATAATGGTCACCACTTTTTTTCATCCATGGCCAACAGCCAGCTGTGCATGATCACTTTTGTTTAGAAAAAGATTAGTGAAATTTCAAAGCATCCATGGTTGTTTTGAAAACATATCGATTCTAGAAGAAACCCTGGAGTGACCACTTTAGTATAAAAGACCCTCACTCACCCATACAAATCAGAGGAGAATTCCTTCTAGGCTGGACCGAGGTTATGCATGCTGATCCTTCGACAAGCAGCGATCTGACATCCCTTGCGGGGTGTCGTCCTCGGAGCAGAGACGGGGTCCTTCATTCTAAACCATCAGTTGAGGGGTTAATACTTCCCAGGGGGATTCTTGGCTACATTTTAGCACACACATAGATGCACATATACATGCTTCACGTACATCTCTAGGCTAGGTACCTGTAGGCAGAATAGGTAGGCAGCGCATGGTAGGAGTACGCCAATGCTACTGTTTTATATAATCGTCTTCTGTTCATCTTTTTAGCACTATGGTAGAAATGAATTTACTATTTACGATATTGGCGCTCGCGATTACTTTTGTCTGCTCATGTCTTCTGATTGTCGCAGCAAATATGTTTTACACAAGACTGACGCTTGACTAATAAATAATTATTGAAACCGTTCCAATCGTCATTCTGTGTGTATTCTGAGGAACAAGTAAGCACGAGTGACTGAGCGAAAGATACTGTACTGTTTTCCACAATACCTGAGGAATCAGGGTTGTCATGTTCAGTGGTTGCCAGAAACTACCTACACCGATGTAGAATACAGGGGGGTGGTAGTGGCACTGTAGAGCTAGCTGGTCTAATGGCTGACATATCCTGTGGGGGTGTTCGGAGTCGGTCTATACACGAAGCCCCCAGTTTAGGTCATCCAAAAACATGCAGGTCCTGGGAGGTCCTAGGAACTACACGACAGTAAGAAGAATCATCAATAATTCCTTAACTATGGGAATCTTTCCAGAAGACCTAAAAAGGCATTCATATGCCCATTATTAAAGAAAACTAACCCGGACCTGCTTGACCTCAACAACCACAGACCGATTACAAATAGACCTTTCTTGGGCAAACTGATAGAAAGAGCAGTAATCACCCAGATGTCACAGTTCATTGAAGATAACTCCATACTTTCCGACTTCCAAACAGGTTTCCATCCAGGAAAAGGCACATAATCTGCCCTCCTCGCCATCTGGGATTGACCTTAAAAACACAGTGGACCACAGCGGGTTCGCTGCACTACTTCTCTTGGATCTCTCGGCTGCCTTCAACACAGTTGACCATGACACTCTGATACAAAGACTCTACAAAGCCGGCATAGAGGGGACTGCTCTCCACTGGATCACCTCCTACCTTCAAAACAGAATAAATGTCATCCATTCTCCACCTTTCTCATCCAAACCGTACTTTGCAAAAGCAGGGGTCCCTCAAGGCTCTATCATCTCACTCATGCTTTTCAACATCTACATGAAGTCATTACTGGCAATCATAAATGAATTTCAGCTCACATGCTATAACTATGCAGATAACATGCAAATACTCCTTAAACTGGAAAGCCCCAAAGACATTGGAAACTCACAAATGTTCAGTTGCCTCAGAGCCATTGGTCAGTGGATGACATGGAGCCATCTCAAATTGAATGCTTCCAAAACGGAAATACTCACATGTGGCAATTGGAAAAATGATGACCCTATTTGCGCCTGGCCTCACGATCTGGGACACCTGCTAAAATATCTAAGGAAGTAAGAAACCTTGGAATTACCATGGACTCCAAGTTATCAATGAATGCCCAAGTGGATGAATTAGCAAGATCAAGCTTCATTGCTATGAAAACTCTGCGACACATCTTCCCCCACCTGGTATTTCCACACAGGGTCCAAGCCACTATCTCTCTTCTACTGTCTAAACTTTGAGTACGCCAAAGGCCTTCTACCACAGATCATCTTTATCAACTATGAAAAACCTACAACGGATTTAGAACTCGGCTGCCAGACTACTCCTACATGTAAAGCTACGAGCCCATATCTCCCCTGCCTTGAGGGCCCTACATTGGTTACCGGTTGCTAGAAGATCCACATTCAAGCTGCTTTGTATCACCCACAAAGCAATACATGGAACAGGACCGCTCTTCATCAGGAATAAAATCACCAAATACATTCAACATGGAACCTCCGCTCCAGATTGGCACTTTGCCTCAAAATTCCACCATAGAAGAAAAAAAACATAGGTGGCACATCTTTCTCTGTTCAAGCAGTCACACTATGGAATTCATTAACACCAAACATAAGATCCACAGATAACTATCTTATCTTCAGAAGACTGCTCAAGAGTTGGCTCTTTCCTACATAACCACCATACTCAAACACAAATGTACAGCATAACCCTGCATATATAAACATTTAATTTGATTATAAATATGTAGAATAATATGTACTTATGTATCTATTTTTTTATTACTTTACTCCTACTGTACAAAACAAAAATTGACTCTCTCCAATGCACTACCCTATATTACACCCTATACCTCTCTCAATATATCCTCTACCTCCATTCTCTGACTCATCCCAAACTTCATTCTATGACTAAGATCTCCAAAATAACCCTTTCTAGACTCTCCCCTCCTCTATCCCTTGTTGGATCACCCCAGACCTCATTTTCCCTATTATCTCCCAAACAATCCTTTTAAATTGTTCCCTCACCTAGCCCTCCTTTGACTGATCCCAAAACTCATTTTACTACTGTGATCTCCCTAATCCATTTCTAGACATTCTTCCCTCCTCCAGCTCTCCTTATACTCATTCCAAACCTCATCTTACTACTATGATCTCCCAATAAACACTTTCTAGACTCTTCTCTCTTCTATCCCCCATTATCCTTTTCAATCCAACTAACAGACTCACATGCCCACCGCAAAAATTAACTTAATTTCACTATACTAATCCACCACGAATCCTTTTTGGGTTCCAGAGTAGCGTGCTACTCGCTGAAAAGTGCTTTGACGCCTCATCAGGGGTAGTAAGCGCTATATAATTACAATTACTTGTTGGGTTATCTTTATTTCAAATCTTTTCTCAAGCACAACACACAACCAAATTAATAAGAGTTTCTTAGTGCTAAAAAGTTAACAAAATTTAACAAAACCATAGGTTAGTAAAATGCAGTAAAGCGTATTATCCAAAACATTGTATCAAATGGCCAGCTTTTAGCCAAATAAAACTGTCTCTGCTGTGTCAGCTTGAGCATCTTTCAGTCAGACATACATGTTTAGGTAAGAGCCTACATGGCCTGTGACATTGCTTTCTTTTTAGCCACTGTTGAGAGTAGTCTAACTGGGTGTTACTGGGCAGAGTCTAGGGTGGTGGGTGATCAATACCACCTCATGGAGTTCATTGAGCACATAGATAAAACATAGAGAATGATTTTTTTAATTTTACCGATCATGACAGGGGTGGTCGGCCGTTTCTGCCGAAGTATATGGGTTGGCCATTGGTCCAGTGAGGAACATGATTCCAGTTTTTCAGAAGTTTTAATGATAACCTGACAGGTTGTTTGTATAAAAAAGTGACATTGACAGGGGCCACTGAAAAGTTTTGTTGTAAGATCTTGATTTTTCTGGTCCTGTTTCGGGGTTTACTGGCTACTCAGGTCTTTTGTTTGGATTGATTAGATGGTCTTCTGTGTTTGATTCCTTTAGCTGATGTATATTGATAGAATTAAAGAAATGCTTTCATTTATTCCACTGACTCCTGTATCATATGACTCAACTTCTAACTTTGTTATGCCAGTCTGCTGCTTTGGGCTGAAAACCTCAGAATTATGTGAAAGGGCACTCTGGCCAACTGGCGGAACTACAAGGCCATATTAAAAGCAGTTTATGCTATATAAATGCGGCGATCTGAGCAGGGGTAACTCATAGGCATACAGGCAGTGCGAGTACCTTGACGCAATTGTGACTACAGGATGGCACCAGGCGCCAGATACGCATGACGCCAGAATAACCCAAAATCTGGGTATGATCCACTCATGGAATATAATCCCAGGTGAGAGCTATCGGTATCTTACATACACATGGAATGAATGTGTCATTTTGGTTTTTTTAGAACAAATTTTATTCAGTTTTATATTGGTACAACATCGGCCTGGAGGCCTACACATCAATAAATGTCAATATGAATGCCGCCATGTACCAGTGAGAATAATACAGGAAATGATGAAAAGGAAAAGGAAAATAAACAAGTAACCTTTACTAAACTGAGCACAGATTCGGCTCCCCCCCCCTTCTCCCCACACCACTCAGTCATTGACTCCTCATGTCTAACTAGATAATCATGTCCAATTTACGGAGACTACGCGGTTGAATTGCGTTCCCGCTGTATGAGGGATTCCGGAGACTCTACTACAGGTAAGCCAATACCTCTATAATCTGCCCATCCCTGCCATATCTTTTGGTGTTTCTGTGGGCAACCCCGTTCCTGGAACACAGCTAATTCCATTCCCATGCACCAGTCTAAGGCTTTTTTCCACTTCGCTAAGGGTGGCGGAGTGTAATTCTTCCAATGTTGGGCAATATCCTGTTTGGCAAGTGTGAGCCCTAGGAATAATAAGTGTTATTTATACCTATTGCCACCTACTCCGTCTGTGCTATGGAGTAAAGCTAATTTGGGATCGGACGGGATATCCCATCATAATATCTTACCAAGGTAGGTCAATATCTTATACCAGTAGGGTTGAAGAGCGCTACAACTCCACACCGTGTGGAGGCAGGTGCTAGTTTCTCGATTTCACCTAAGGCACACCAGCGAGGATATAATGCCCATGCGCCATAGGCGATGTCTAGTGTAATAGGCGTGGTGCAGAAATTTTAACTGAATCAGACGGTAGTGGGACGCTATAGCGGCACCTCGAGGACTCGCCAGTGCCTCTGTCCAATCATCATCAGAGAGATCAGGTATGTTACTCTAATGTGTCATTTTTTTTACACAGGAATGCTTATTTATCCCTAAAGAAGGCCTAGATCCGATTGGACTCATTCTGAGGGCTGAAACATGTTGGCACCCTATTAATCAAGGTTAATTGAGCAGTAAAATCTCAGCTATAACCTTGTTCCATATTTTTTTTTAACCATACCCCCAGCACCCTACTAATAAAGAACTTGTCTTGGGATATACTGTGAGGTATTTTTAAAACTCACCACTTACCACTTTCTTCTGGATCCCTGCAAGATCCCGTTTTATTTTATCTAAGAACTCCCAAAGAATTTCTACTGGTCCATCCCACCCTGGTGGTATCATCCTACAGGATGTGGATAGGCACCGATGATGAAGCATGTCACGATAAGTGAGTGAGGCGTCTACTCCAATATCTTTGGATACCCCGGGAAGATAATAGAGTAGTGGCCTGCTTGAGACCCTTGGTCCCCCTTCACTGTCCAGTTGCCCGTACGTGAGAAAATATAAATGCCAAAAGCATGAGAACATTGTATAACTTGATAAAGCTGTGTTTTAAAGCCTCAATATAGTGTTTTAAAACAAGTTTGAACATTATTTTTATATCTTGCTGAACCTGCACCAGATCGAAATGTGGCGCAACTCACTAATGATTGGTCACTCAGTCTAATTGCTCATCTAGGGTTCTAAGACTTTCATTAGCAGGATACTACTAGTTCGGACAAGGGGTGTTTTTCTTTCTTTGTTCATTTCACAGAGAACAAAAAAGAACTGTACTTTCACAGTGCTGATCTGCCTGAATTAAAAACAAGCCTTGGCAATGCTAATAGGTCTCGCATACGAGAGCTATTGGCTTTGCCAATGTTTTATAGTTATGCTGTGCTGCAGTGCGGCTACTGATGAGCATAACTAAAACTAATTTACAAAAGAGTTATGATGCGACCAGCGCTAATGCCTTTTTTTTCAGGGCCGTAGCACTGGCCTCATTATAGCACTTTTTTCTTTTTTTTAGCTGTGTGTTACCCTGAAGCAACATGGAGGACAGGCGAGAGGGTATAGGGGAGCACATGGACAACAGAGGGTGAGTGGGATTTGCTGGGGGCAAGCAGAAGAGCAACCGAGGGTAGGTGAAGGGCAAACAGACGGACAACGGAGGTTGGGTGTTCAAGCAGACGGACAAGGGAGGATTAGCGAGGTGGGCAAGCAGATGGGCAATGGAGAGTCAGCAGGACCGACTAGGGGAAGCACATGGACATCCAATGGGACTGGGGAAGGAACATAGAGGGGGAGAAGTATAAGAGGGAGACAGCTGAAAAGCTCACCCTCTCGTAGGGGTAGGTCGGAAATATTGAGGACCCAATATTGAATGATCACAATATTGTTACTAGAATATTGAGTGACAAAATATCGATAGGTATGTTTATATAGATTTTGTATGCCTAACTTCACATATATGTACCCTGGTGATATATATATATATATATATATATATATATATATATATACTCATATTCATCAGTTTCCTTAGGCTTCCTTCCTCTTTGTGTGTTTATCCCTCCCCTGGAAGATATATATATCTTCAAGGTATGTAGGTGTGGAGTTAAGAATAATAAATCCACACCTCCCTCAGTGCGCTCACCTCTTCAATATTTTGGCCCCTGATATTCTGATCATGATATTGTGACCATTCAAGATTGTGTCCTCGATATTCCCTACCACAGTTACTCTCGTTGCGAGCTTAAACAAAAAGAGAAAAGTAGCATCAGAAAAAGCGAGCAATAGAAAGACACAAATAATGCACCCATGCTCCAGGGGAGGCATAAACACATGAAGAGGAAGGAAGCCTAAGGAAACTGATGAATAAGAGGCAAGCCAATATGAGTGACAATGAAGCCAATCAACTCTAAGCACTGGGCGGCCTGTACCCCCCTGACAAGGGAACCTAAAAATAGTGATCCTGTTTTTTTTTCTAATACTAGGAAATGGTTCTAGGGCTTGTTGAGTTGTTGAACATTTTCTATCCAAGGCATGGAGGAGTAGATTAAATTCCTGAAAAAAATTAGTGGCAAGGATAATAGGTCAAGACATATGTGTTCTTAATATTGAATGTTTTTAACTCTATAATGTATTTTTATATGTGATGTTGGCTATGATTTTTAGTAAACCACAGTATTAGCATTTCCCTAGTTATCTGTGGTAGGTTGGTTGGTTTCTTTGGTTCCATGGATGAGTTGGTCTAATCCTATTTCTGTTTTTTTTGTTCCCCTCACCCTTTCTCTGTATTGTTTGGTTAGTCCCTTTGCATCCATTGTTGATTGGTTGGTTCATCTAGCCACGTTCATGAGTTGTTTGACATGGTTTGACCTGTCTCTTAGCTGGCCCCACGACCCATGGCCCGGGGATGCTTGTAATAGTCATTCTTCTGGTTTTGTCTCTGGGTTTTAGTGCATTGCTCCAGTCCTGGATTAGGATTTGTCAGTTTGTTGACTAGCCTGAATCTGTCACTGGAACAGGTAGTTGCTCTGGGCCAGTCTCTGGAATGGTTGGTTCCTTTGATCTTTTTTCTATGATATTTAGAATATTCTATTTGTTCTGTTTATGGGTACATTAAATCCTAAATCTGGCGCTGTTGATTGGTTGGGTATGATTTGTGTAGTTGATTCATTTGGTCTCATTAATGGTTGGGCTGGTTGTTTCCACTGGTGTGCCTTTTGGTTGATTGGCCCGTCTTGTTGAGAGGTTGCTAATAGGTTGGTCCAGTTTACGGGACAATCGACTAGTTCTTGCAGCCTTGATGATGGATTGGATGGTTTACCCTCAGGCCTGTATCTGAGATGGAAGAGACATGGCTAAATATCCTGTAACTATCTTGATGGGCTTCCACTTACAGGTAACTGCATGAAAAAATATTTGGCCCTACTACACACTTAAAGGATAGTTAAGCAACTTTTTTATTTTATCTATCAAGCATAGATTGTTGACATTCAAAATTATCCATAAAATGTTAAATGATTGCAAATTTTAATGCTCAGTTACATGATGTTATTCTCTGTTGGTCTATTGCAAGGATGGAGCTATTGTAATGGGACTGAAACCTGTGACATTGAAGTTACTCATAGATCACTGCAGTGTGTGCACTAACACATTCAGCTTTTGCATTGTGATTGGATCATGTGACAAACATATCGCTCACTAATCTAGCCATAAAGTGCATTATTCCAGGGAGTTTTTTCATTGAGATTAGAATATCTGGTATGCAGAAAATGTACACATACTTCTGTAGTAGGTGCATTTAGCCAGTGAGATTTGTAACTGGGATAATAATTTATGTTCCGCAGGGTGAACATGGGTCTTAGAGATCACACTGTTAACTCGCATTACCGCCTCATAAAGAATGCAACCCTGACATGCACATTACGTATGGTACTAAAACATACAATATATGTTTATTTTGTTCATTTTTCTTTCCCTTTTCACTCTTTTCTCCTGTCTCCATCTGTGTGTTTTGTCTTAATTTTCCTCCTACTGTATTATTTTATAAGTGCAGCTCGTACTGTCCATGGCATTGTGAGAATTTGCCCTTTAAATGCTTCAACAGAAAACGGAGGGCGCGAGCACTGCAATCTAATCCTCTCGCTGATGATCTGCACTAGATGTGTGCTACTGCAGCAGCACCCTGTCAGCAAGGCACCTGCTGTGTTTTGTATTTGCAGGGAAGTTGGAGTTGGGGGAAACTAAAGTGAACGAGGCATGTAAATATAACCCAAATGCACAAAGATAACACAGAAATCATGTCGCATATATGCAGGCTAAAAAATTGCTCGCTATCCACCTGGGTGACAGCAGACTACTCCATTTCACTACAGGAGTCCTTTCTTTACTCCATTTAAGCTGTGCAGTGTGACATCGAGCATATGCGTATGGGAAATTGAGTCTTTTTTTGTTTAAATCTGTTTTATTGTTTTTCGGATAGGTTTAGCATAGACATTACTTATACAGCTTTATCAATGACAGTATGAATTGTTGATGGTGTCACAAATAATATGAGTGCATATTGTGCAAACCTTTTCGCAGCATCATTGAATTTGATAATACATTGCTGATTCGTATACAGTAATGGTCACTGGTGAATGTATGCAGATGCTATATTTCATAACAGAGCTAAACAGTTCTACAACAAGGCAACAGCCTACAACCTATACTTTGTGTATGGCTACCGACAAGAAATGCTTTAATCATTGTCATAGTCCAAGCAGGTAGTCTCATTGCTCTGTCATTGTGTGCAGCATACGTGTGCATGTGAATAAGGATAGGCTCCCCTGATGACAGCCCCCACTGGTGTATCAACCAGCTAAGAATAACTCAGCTAAGAAGGGTGTTCATTGGAGTTGTCCCCCTCTACAAGAGGCAAGGCGCAGTCCTCCTCCCTCGCCGCGTCATCCGCCTCTGTGTTAGAGTCATTACAGCGTGGGGTAGATGATATGTCTGTGTTTAAGTCTGCCATTAGCGCATTCAATGCAGGGCAATAGGGTGTTTTCTTAGACCCAGATTATCTTCCCTGTGTAAGGCTGTGCTCTCTTTTATTTATTTTTTTATTATTTATTTGTAGTTTTACAAATTATTAACACATTTCAATTATGCATACATCTGCACCACCATTACATGCACTGTACATGGTAATATAACTCGAGAATTGCAGGCAATGGCTTCTGTACTGAACCTGTTCATATACACAATAAATATCAAACCAGACAGTATGTGTTCGGCCCCAACCCACCCTCTCTACCTAATCCTCTACTTGTGTTTGTAAATATTGCCTCAGAGGCCCCCAAATGTCTTTTGGTTGTGACGCTACTGGTAGTTCTTCCGCATACGTTGTTAACTGCTCTTTGTAATAGACCAAGTCTGTTATCTAGTCCTTAACATTTGGAGCTTTCCTGCTACCTCATTTCATCGCAACTCGTCGTTTGGCCAGTGGAAGAGCGATGGATATCACCCTGCGGCCTAATAATGACTTAACCCTTAACAATCCTAGTAGACAGAGCTGCGGAGTGTTGGTTAATGATTCTGAAAGCATATCCCTCAGTACCTTCAACACCTCATCCCAATATGCCTTTATTGTAGGGCATGCCCAGGCTACATGTAAAAAGTTTGCTTGTGCGGCTGCGCAGTGCGTGCATGCATCATGTTCACAAAGGCCATATCTATGCAATTACATTGGAGTGTAGTATGTTTGCTGCAGAAATTTGAAATGGATAATGCACAGGTTACAGTTAGGCGTGAGCATCTTAGTTAGTGAGCAGCAGAAAGCCCAGTCTGCAGCTGATAATGGTGTGCCCAACAAGGTATTCCACTTATCCATCGCCTTTTCGGCTTGCCTGTATTGCTCTTGCTGTGCTGCAGCATAGAGTTTGGTGATGAGGCGGGCACACGTGGGTGCTTGCAGCAGTATCTGCAGGGTTATAAAGCGTTGGGGGCTCCCGGGGAAATTATGGATATAAGTTTTTAATTGCCAGGCGCAGTCTTAAGTAGGTGAAGATAGTCAGCGGAGTAGTCCCGGTGTCCTGGGCAATAACTGGGGGATTAATAAATTGTTCCTCATGGAACAGATATTCCATAGTGCGCAATCCATCCTCAGCCAATATGGGCCTCGCCTTCTGTTCGTGTGTTACAGATATATTCGGGTGTTGTGCTAATGAGAGGGCCGGGCGTAGAGTGGGAGTTTTTGGGCACATCTCCCCAGCGCCCGCAAGGCCGCCACAGTGCTTTGAACCGGGTTCATCCCCACATGGGCTGCCCCAGTGGTTCCTTGTGGAATGAGGGCAGCAGGGGGGACGCGATGCAAAATATAATTTTCAATCGCAACGTGTGGGAGGTAGTTATGCGGGTGCAGCCATTAGTGTGCATAGTGTGCCTGAGTGCATAGATAATATACTTGTAAGTCTGGAGCTCCAAACCACCCTGGGGCATATGGGCGAGTCATCTATGCGGTCCGCCATTGACAGTGGTAGTCGGATCCAGCGGACCTCCTGGTGCTCCAACATAGTAAGGGCTCTTCCATAGTTTTCCCGGACCACCAGCTTTGGATCTCTTTGTACCCAAATTCCTAAATATTTAACTGAGTCTAATTGCCAAAGCAATGGAAAGTCCAACGGGAACTGCATGGTACAGGGCGTCAGCGGGATGACAGCCGATTTGGACCAATTTATACATAATCCGGAGTGTCCCTTAAATTGGACGTATTCCCTTCGCGAGGGCATCAGATTTTCCTCCGGGTTGCGAATGTACAAGACCATGTCATCCGTGTATAGCGATATTCCTATAGGCCGCGTCCGGAATTGGAGTGCCGCAGCCGCGTGGCGCTGCCGTATTTTGCATGCCAGGGACTCCAGAGCCAGCGTGAACAACAGAGGCGATAGGGGACAACCCTGCCAAGTTCCCCTATTGATGCTCAAAGCATCCGTTGTAACGCCATTCACCCGTAGTCTCGCAACCGGTCCGCTATATAATAATTGGATCCAACGGAGATAGCTCTGCGGGAACCCCATTCGCCGGAGGACCGTGAACATGTACGCCCATTCAACAGAGTCGAATGCCTTGGCAGCATCGAGTAACGCCGCCGCAGCAGGCAATTCGGGATCAAGCTGGTGAAAAAGGGAAAAGATCATGTATAAGTTATGAGTTGTAGAAGCGAGGGAATAAACCCTGATTGATCTGGTAGGATTAAATGTTGCATTAGGGGTTGCATTCTAGTGGCCAATGTCTTAGCTAGGATCTTAGCATCGGTATTGATGAGGGAGAGAGGTCTATATAAGTCGCATTGATCAGGGCTTTTATCCGGTTTAAGGAGTGTTATTAGCAGAGCCTCTCTTAGGGTCAGCAGGAGCGCGCGTTGCTCATAGGCTTCCATATACATCATGAGGAGATAGGGAACCAGTATGTCGCAGTATTCTTTATAGAATTCGCTTGGTAGGCCTTCTGTACCAGAGGCTTTTTCATTGGGCAGGGACCTTATCTCTTCCTTAACCTCATCCTCAGTTACCGGTTGCATGAAATATTCCCTTTGCACATCAGACAGCCACGCTAGGGCCACCTCCTCCAAATATTCTGTGGTTTCATTGTCTGGGGCAGGTTGTTGTGAGGCATAAAGCTGCGTGTAGTACTCTGTGAACACCCTTGCTATCGCCGGCGTGTCGTAATGCACACCACCATGAGCATCCACTGTCTTTACTATGTGTGTTGGGGTGTGAATATATTGTAGCCGTGCTGCAAGCGTGTGCCCTGGGTGACCCTCTTCCCCATATCTGCACGCTGTGTACCTACGTGATAGGATCCTGACCTCACTGTCTGTGACCTCTTGGTATTCAGTCATTTTCTCCCTAATTGTGGCCAATAGTGCAGCATTCGATGTTCGCACATGCTCTATCTCCAGCGACTGGATTGTTTTTTCTAATTTAGCAAGTTGCTGGCGAACGTCCTGCAACACACCATTTTGCTTAATTATGCATGCCCATTGCACTGTCACTTTGAAGGCTTCCCAAAGTGTTGACGCGCTAGTGACTGATCCTGCATTATATTCAAAATATTTCTTGATGGCCAGCTGTACCTCGACATTAAAAATCTGGTCTAACAGTGCCGCCACTGGGAAGTGCCAAGTAAATAGTCTAGGTGTATGTGTGGGGAGGTCCAACACTAAGCGGACCGGGGCGTGATCTGAGAGGGTTTTGGGCAAGTGTTCCACAGTGCGCATCCATGTACTGACCTCCTGTGATGCCAACCAGAAGTCTATCCTAGACCATGAATTGTGAGTGGCTGAAGAACATGTGCCCTCCCGTCTCCCCGGATGCCTTAGCCTCAAGATATCAATTAAGTTCTGCTCCTCCATGCCTTCCTTGAGTACCCTAACTGCTTGTTTGCCATATCTATCAGTGTTAGTCGAACCTGTTGAGTGCTGGGTCTATGCTTGTGTTAAAGTCTCCACCCCACAGCTGGAGGTAACTCATGCAGTCGCGCCCATATTTGGGCAAAAAAGGTTGGGTCATCTGTATTAGGGCCGTAGACGTTGACAATTGTCAACGTCATCCCACTAAAGACGCCCTGCACAATAATGTATCGGCCGTAAGAGCCCATAATCGAATGGAGCAGTGTGAATGGGGTGGTTTTCCTGACCATCAACAGTACCCCCCTGGCATATGACAAATATGAGGATGCAATGCGTGTGGATGCACATCGAGCCCCCACCTTCAGTTCTGTATGTGCCGCCAGGTGTGTTTCTTGCAGACAGGCTACTTCCACTCCATGTCTGTCTAAATAGGCCATTATCTGCCTAACTTTTCGTGGATTGTTTAGGCCTCTTATATTTCAGGTGAATAGGGTCAGGGGCCTACTGGTCAGTGCCATTACGTGTCTTAGTTTGATTTTTTGGTATATAGAGGTGTGTATATTAAAGATGAACAGTGCCTCAAGTACAACATATCGACTGGTGCCAGCATGAACCATACCCAATCCCAACAAGAACCCTCCCTCCTCCCACTCCGATACCCCAATTGTATCATAGACATGCCCCTCCGTTAACTCAATTCCAAAAATTTGCCATACCCCCCTACCGTTTTAATTACAGGTTGTGACGCACACATAGGGGCGGTAGCGGCCCGCTGGTCAACCCCGCGTTGTTACTCAGTGGGGGGCCGCTTAATCAACAGCTTTAATGCACCATCCGCACATTTCCATGTGCATTGCATATTTATCTTTCCCCGGACAGGGGACGGTGGCACGACCCAGGTCACGCACACTCCCCTGCAGAGATTACAGAGAGTCTGCTAGAATAGTTCCTCATTTTGTCATCATGGGTTTGAGAAGCGTACAGTTAGGTAGGCCGCTCTATGGTGCACAGTCTTAACCTGGGTCATCCAGACCTGAGGTGTGGCCTGAATCATCCTCACTGCCTGTGGGTCCTTTCTGCTGGTTGCTCATTTTGGCCCTACGTTGCAGAAATTGCTGTGCATCCTTAGGGTCCCCAAAGATCTTGGAGATGCCATCAATGGTGATTTTAAGTCTGGTTGGGTATAACATAGAGTAGGCCACTTTCATATCTTGCACCTTTCTCTTTATTGGTACAAACTTCTTTCGTGCTTCCTGGACTTGGAACGTGAAGTCTGGATATGTAGAGACTTCCATACCTTTGTATCTGAGATTTCACAGTTTTCTGGCTCGGCGTAGTGCGGCATCCCTATTTCTATAGTTTAGGAGCCTTGCTATTATGGGTCGGGGTCTTGCTCCCGGCGGTGGTTGTAGTGCCAGTGATCTGTGTGCCCTCTCCACCACAAATATATTGGAGAAGCTCTCAGCGCCCATCAGTTCAACCAAGAGCTTCTCCACGAAGCGCTCCATATTGCCTGAACTCGTGGTCTCCGCAACACCAAGTAATCGGAGATTGTTGCGACTCGAGCGCGCCTCTAGGTCCTCTGCCTTGGTCTGTAACCCCGCTAGGACCTTTTCCAGCTTTTACTGAGCCTCCGCCGTGGTATTTTGAGCATCCTCGGTGTCTGACACCCTGCGTTCCACCATATCCAGGCGTTTTGCGTGCTTGTCCATCATTTCTGACAACCTGTCCACCCGGCATGTTAGGGCATCAATCTTCCCATCAATGGTGGTTAATGTGGCCTGCATTGCTGTTAATATTTGGCGTAGATCCCCTCCAGTCTCCGAGTCTGGGGCCGGCTCTTCTGGGTCTTCCTGCTCCGCTGCACGGCCGTCCCTTGCCCCATGACGATCAAACTGGAGCTTCGATTGCACTTTGTCCGCCTTCCCCATACTTGCAATGGGTCTGTGCGATGTGAGGTGGGACGTGAATAGTGGTTATTCCGCACCCGGCGCTAGGTCTCCGCCTGACTGTGCCGTCGACACGTAAGTGTGGCAATAGACTGTAGTATGGGGCATTTCAGCTCGATGGGGTAGCTCCCAGCAGGATCAGACACCTCCCCCGCAGTTTTCTGAGTGTTCTGGCTTAGTTGCTATTTGTGGTGCTTTTATACAATGCCTGCGGCGAGGCTGCTTCATCCAAGAACGTTCCAATGCTTGTTTATACTGCACATGTGCTGCACCGTAGTGTCAGCGTCCTTCCCGCTGCACCACCAAAGTCAAAGCTCCTTTATTGGCGCCGCCCCGCCCAGCTCCCCGTGCAGGCCGCAATGTCTCAGGTGGTTTCCTTGTGTAATAGGGTCAGGGACCGGTTCAGTTCATTGCGTGGGGCCGCAGAGGAGCCGCACCGTGCCACTGGGCTTTCAGCACATAGATCGTGGCCCGCAGAAATCCCACGCCACGGGCCGTTGAAGGCAGCGCATCACTCACCGGATCACCACCGCAGGATCCCAGGTCTCGCCAGTCACCCCAGCAGGTTGAGCGCATCTTCCTCCGTGTCGCCCGCTCACAGGCTGCAGACCGTAGTCTCACAGACGCCGACTGCCACCACAGAGCGTCTATTGGCACGGCATCGACCAGCAGCACGCTACTTCCCGTAGCGTCTTCAAGGCAGCCTCCGCTTCCCCGGGTCCGCGGGTGGCTCCACCTCCCTCTAGGCCGCACCAGCTTCACGTTAGAGGCAGCAGTCTGGGAGGTTATCCATGTATGATTCTGGATTTGCGCGCTCTACATCCAGCTGGACACAGGTCAGTGTCCCTGATCTAGCAGCGGTGCATTTGGCGTAGGATAATGATGTTTGTTACTTGCGGCCGAAGGAGCTCGCCTAGAGCGCGGCCATCTTCTAGCAAGGCTAGCTCCGCCACACAAGGCAGTGCTCTCTGCCTATGCCCAATTGGTAAACGAGTGCAACCAGGCAGTAACACACGGGGGATCGGGGGATTTCCATCTGCGAGTAATGAAGTGCTTGGCCAAGATCAGCCCTAAATCAATAAATCGGGATGTAACTTTATATTTCTTGCCTCTGCTGTACCTCCCTAATATGCATACCTCCCATGTGGGAGCGAGAATTCTTTCAGTGCAATGTAACAACCTGTCCATTACAGCCTGCCAATAATGTGTGAGTTGAGGGCAGGCCCACAGCATATGCAGTAAGTCGGCCTTTATCAGCTGACCACGAGGACAGGCGGCGTCAGCTCATCTAAAATAGCAATTTATTTTCTCAGGAGTGAGGTAGGCCCTATGTGCAACATACAATTGAATCAGGCGAAATCAGGCATTACGAGGAATTGTGACAGGGCTCTCCAATACTGCATCCCATTCCTTATAGGTGTAGGGATGACTCAAGTCAGTCTCCCACTTACCACGTAGCTGCGTGAGGAGATTCGCTGTAGGGGTGCGCAACAAACTCGCCAGCCACCTGATTAAGTGGTTGCCGCGCCCTAGTACATGTAGGTATTGTATAGTTAAATCCGTGGGCAGTTTGTTTACTATGTCCCCCCAGTTGTGACTCAGAGCCCCTATGAGGAAAGCATGCAATAGAAACTGTCCCGGAGGAAGCCCGTCCTCCTCGATCAGAGTGCCGTATGGGAGGAGTGTGCCATCTCTGTAAAGGTCATGTAATGTCTGAACGCCAGCCTCCTCCCTGTCCACAAGTTCAATTCTAGTGGTGAATCTGTTATCCGTGGTGTACCAAGTATCGCCAGCACCGGAGCATAGGGAATGGTGCAGCGTGTGATATATAAACACCGACTGTAACAGCGATAAGCAACCTGTGATAGCATAGATCGTGGCAACGGGGTCGGGAACATAGATGAAAAAGGTCAGTTAGGTTGCAGGCTGGTAGTGCCGTGGCTGTGTCTGATAATTGCAATGCAGCGAGCCAGCGTGTCACCCATTGCCGCTGCACAGCTAAATAATAATGTTCAAAATTGGGCACTGCAAGGCCACCGCACCCTGTTGGCTGGTATCATTTTTCTAGTGTCACAAGGCAACGTGATTTTTCCAGATAAATTCCCTTATCACTCCTTCAGATGATCGGAAAAAGGAAGCATTAACGTATAAGGGCAAGTTTGCAAAATAATACAAAAGGCGGGGGAATGCCACCATCTTAAGTAGTGCCACACAGCCTGTCACTGATAAAGGAAGAGTCCTCCAGAAGGCCATCTGGGCCCACAGTGTCGTGGCTGCGCGTACCAAGTTACCCTAAAAAAGGCCAGTCGGGAATGGTAGATCTGTATCCCCAAATAAAGGAATACATCAGGCTGCCAGGTGAGCGGTATTGTGTCTACTATAATGCCCGGGAATGAACATGATTTGCACCAATTGAGTCGCAGGCCAGATATAGAGGCAAATTGCCGGAGGATACCCACAACCTCACCAGGGACAACAGTGACATCACAGAGATAAATGAGCAAATCTTCTGCATATAAAGAGACAGAGTGCATACCATCACCTAACGGTATGCCACATTCAGTTCCACAAGCACGTAGGTGAGCTGCAAGTGGTTCCACAGCTAGCGAAAAAAGCAGCAGCTGCGTCCTATAGAAATAGGGTCCAATATAAGTGATCCTGTCTTCACCCAGGACAGCGGCAGTGTGTACAATAACTTAATATATTTGAGAAATTGGGCACCAAATCCATAGTGAGACAGCAACTCAAGTAATTAGAACATTCTAATGAATCAAACGCTTCTTCCAGATCCAGCTCCCAGAGCGTGGCCAAGTCTCTGGGGCATATTTCAGTACGCGATAAAATCAGCGCGGATTAAGAGAGGTGGTGTGGGACGGAACGAAACCGTTTTGATCTTCATGTATTAGTGAAGGTGTCAGTAAGGAGAGCCTATCTGCAAGTACCTTAGCCAAAATCTTGTAGTCGGTGATGAGAAGGGCTAGCGGACTATAGGAACTTAAGGCTTCTGGGTTCCTGCTTGGCTTGGGCAGTGAAATTAAAAGCGCTTCACGCAGAGAAGCCGGGAGACAGGATGTCTCGAGAGCTTCAGCATACATAGCGTGCAGGCGGGTCAACAGCAACGGAGCGTAAGCTTTTTAGATCTCAGCTGGCAAGCCATCCGGGGCCAGAGTCCTGCCTGTTGCCAGTGCCCGTATTGCCTCACCTATCTCAAAGGGCGTGATGGGCTCATCTAGTTCCTGCTTCTGCTCTGGTGTAAGTGTGGGTAGTGTCACAGCAGCCATAAAAGAGGAGACGTCTTCCGGGGTTGCTAGTGTCTGCAACCGATAAAAGGATGTGTAATGACGGGTCAATTCTGCATGAATGTCACTATGCAAGTGCAGGAGAATACCACTGGTGGCTGAGTGTAGGCCACCAATAGGACCGCCAGGGCGATCCTGTAATATTAGCCAGGCAAGTAGGGAGCCTGCTCTATCTGCCACAGCATGAGTTTTGGCCGAGTGAGCTGCGTAGTTGTGGCAGCATAACCTTTCCAATAGAGCTGCGCGTTCAACGTGCGCCTCTGTCAAGCATTGTCTCCCAGTGGGACTGCCTACCGCTGCCTTTTCCAACAGCAACAATTTACACTCTAAACGTGTCCAGCCGGTGTATAGCATTTTGCAGATATTCAAAAGTCAAGCCTAGGCATGTGCCATGTAACATTACTTTAAATGCATCCCATTCCATTAAGCACTTGTCTGTCGTATCAGTATTATTATCAAAATAGCCTGCAATGGCCATGTTCACCGATGCACGGAACGGGGGGTCTTCCAGTGCAGCCGGCTGTAACTGCCAGGTTCGGTTTGGGGGACGTGTCACAGTCCATGCCAGCTGCACATATTGTGAGTTATGGTCCGAGTGGGTACGACCCATATAGTCAGTGCGTGTGACGTGTTGTGTGACCTCCTCTGTGCCTACTAGTCTATCTATCCTGACATGTAGTTCGTGTGGCGCTGAGTAAAAGGAATATATCTTAGTCAAACTGTTACGCCTGTGCCAGATATTGGCTAGGCCCCAGTTGTCTAGCTAGCTGTTAGTGCTCTAGCATTTGACGAGGCAGTAGTGCAGGGCAGTGGGGGAATCGAGCAGTCTAAGTGGACGTCGAGCACACTATTAAAGTCGCCATCTAACAACCATGGTATCCCACTCCATTGTGAAAGGACCCCTGAAAGAGCATTGAATACATTGACTGGCCTGTGTTAGGGGCATAAAGGCTGCCAGGGAGCATGCGTCTACCATCTTGTCTACCCAAGACAATGGCATATCTACCCTCAGGATCCCCCACAACATTTTTCCCAGTAAATGGGACTCCTGGTCTGACCCACACAAGTGCCCCGCACGCATATGAGGAAAAACCAGTGGCAAACAACTGTTCGCTCCAATGACGCTGCAGCTTGAGCGTCTCAAAGCGTGTCAGATAGGACTCTTGTAGCAGCGCAATATGCACCTGGTGACGCTTCAGATAAGAGTAGATAGCATAATGTCACGCAGGCGTGTGTATGCATCGCACATTCCAGGTCATTATTTTCGAATTCTCCATTTAGCTAATCGGATAGGTGGGGGCTTGTGGGGGCAGTGTCAGGGAGCATCATGTATGCACACTTGAGAGGATATGACAGAGACTAAATTGCTGCAATAGTAAAACAGAGCCATTGTTTAAGTATAATCTGATTATACAGAACAGTTCTACAAAACTCAACATTCCAGATACCAAAGGAGCATAGCACCAACCGGGCACCCACCCAAACCAGGGCTGAATGAACGTATGCCCACCAACTAATGCGTAAATTAAAGGGGGGATAAAACCGTTAGGAGCAACCTGCTATGAACCCCTTCACTTATATTGAATATGGCAGTTGCCGCTATTAGTACATGAACTACTTTGAGCATGCTTTGTCGGGGCAGGTGGGGACCCATCCCGGGATGTCACTCGGGCAAGTGGGAGATGTAATCAGTGAGAACTACGTTAGTCCATCTGCTTTTCCGAGAACAAGAAGGAAGCACACATAAGCTGAGAAGTTCAGCCTTGGGTACAATAATATTGAGTCAAATTATATCATTTGATGTCTGCGATGTCCCCTCCAGTGGAGGCAGCAACTCCAGCTGGGATGGCCATGTTGTAATTGAATTTTCATCACTGGAGGAATGAAGCAATCCATATCAGGGCTTCGGTATTGTGACATCTCTGTAATCTCAGCAGCTTGTTCCAACAATAATTTGCTCCAGGTCCGGCGCAGCCTAAGAAACCAGGGTCCGTCCCACTGCAGCACGGCATCTGCAGCGACAGGTCCGCGTGCCCGCAACGGTCACCTCAGTGTCCGACCTCAACCTTTGAGCAGCATGGGGGCCGTATGTCTCCAACCATCCCCACTTGTCTTCCAATGAATCAAAGAAGTGAGTAAGTCCATCTGCAATTACTCGGAGTCTGGCTGGGTAAAGCAGCACATATTTCAGTTCTAATTCACTGAGTCTGCATTTCACTGCAGTAAAAGTGCTTTATCGTTTGTGGTCCACTGCAGTGTAGTCCGGGAAAAACAGGACATGGGAGTTCCCTACCATCACCTCCGGGAGCTTCCTTGCGTCCCGTAATATAGCATCCCTGTCACAGAAGTGCAACACCTTAAACACCATAGGTCTGGGACGGGAGCCAGACGGGGGCCGAAGTGCTGGAATGTGGTGGGCACGTTCGACAGTGAAATACGGAGAGAGCACTTGTGGGGGCAGTAGGTCGCGTAGCCAGCCCTCAGCGTAAGTAACGGCATCCCGTCCTTCTGACTCTTTTGGCAGCCCCACTATTCGTATATTAAACCTCCTTGATCTACCCTCTGTTCTAATGTGTGCACCCGTTCTGTCAGCATCTTCAGTGAAGAATCCACGTTCCGCAACGCAGGCCGGAGTTCATCCACAATCCGCTCCGTAGACGTGACCTTGTCTGCGAGCTTGCAGTGATCTGCTCTCAGCAGCGTCAGGTCAGTGACAAAACTATCTATCCTGGATTCCAAGTTTTCTATAGCAGTCAGTAGGGCATCGAATTTACTTTCCTTGGCCGCCGATAAGCCCGGAGTACCGGAACTCGAGGCATCTCCACCCAATGTGGTGTGTGCTTCACCACTACGCACAGAGGCCCCGGGGGTCGTTGACCACAACCGACTCATGTCAAATGGTGTGGGGTCATAATGACACCTTTAGCAAGGTCTTGCGATGTGTGTGGCGGGCCGTAACGAGGAACGTGACAGGTAGTGCAGGCCACAGCAGTGTAGGGCGAGCAAGCTGCTTGTATGCTGTACAGGGCAACCACTGTCTGGTGGTTGTGGCTAAATGACTGTATGTAGGGGGAAATCAGAGCCTCATCAGGACCAAACAGGCTGACAAATTAACAAGGAACCCCCCGTCCCGTGACGTCCAGATGCCAGACATTGCAAAAACCGCCCTCAAACCCACCCGTCCACTCCAAATTACGTGTTTCATCAACGGTCTTCAATAGGGTTGTTAGAAATTGGGGTCTCTAGTTGGCAGAGGTAGGTACCTTTGTCCAAATAGGGACCCTTCTTCCTAGTCAGGATAAGGGAGTTACACTCCTAAAATAAGCCCTGCTCACCCCCTTGGTAGCTTGGCACGAGCAGTCAGGCTTATCTTAGAGGCAGTGTGTAAAGCATTTGCACAGAACCAACAGAAATACAGTGTAAGCACTACAAAAGGACACCACACCAGTTTAGAAAAATATCCAATATTTTTATATACTTAAGACAAGACCAAAAACGATAAAAAAATCCACAATACAGTATTAAAAAATCTTCAGTTGTAAACTTGAAAAACAGTTCCTTGAAGTCGATAGCTCCGTCTGGGGCTATCACAGCGTCGTGAACAACAAATCCAACAGTTCTGGCTGACCGCGGCGTCGCGGGCCAGCTACGGTGTCAGGAAGACCCGCAAAACAGTACCTTTAGAAATGCAGGGTGTCGGCGACCTCTCGTTAAGCTTCCGAAAGCACGGCGTCCGCAGGCGTCGGTTTCGGAGGTCGGTGCAGGAGTTGTCGGGCCCTCGAAGTCACACAGGTTTCAGATCAAACTCCTCGCGGTTGAAGTCAGGAGCGCTGGCGTCGGGTGCTGCGGTGCGAAGTGCAGCGTGCGATGCCCTCAGGTCGCGGTGCGAGCAGCGGCTCGGTGGTGGCGTCAGATGGCGTCGTTGACGAGACCAGGGTCGCGGTGCGAAGTGATGCGGTGCTCGTCGCGGTGCTGGCAGGTCAAGGTGCAAGCAGCGTCGTCGTCGTTGCTGAAGCGCTGTCGTCCGCTGACGAACTGGAGTCGATGGCGCCGGCAGGCCATGGCTGCGGTTCGGGATGAGGGCGGTGCGTCGTGTGACTCTACGAGCGGTGCACTCGAACCACGGTGCAAGCAGCAGCGTCGATTTTGGCGTGGGGCGGCGGCGTCGGTGGGCCAAGGCTGCGGTGCGGGTTGAGGGCGGTGCATCGTGTGACTCTACGAGCGGTGCCCTCAAACCATGGTGCAAGCAGCGGCGTCGATTTCGGCGTGGGGCGGCGGCGTCGGGGATACCAAGGCGGCGGCGTGAAGCGAGGCGATGCGGAGTGCGATGCCCATATGTCGCGGTGCGAGCAGCGGCTCGGTGGCGGCGTCAGCAGGCGCCGTCGGTGAGACCTGGGTCGCGGTGCGGCGTTGCGGCGGTGCCGTCGGCAGCGGCGTCGTAGACGGCATCCGGTTGTTTTTCTTCTAGTTGCAGCACAAAACACACAGTTCCCTTTGCTGAGGGCAGAAGAACTTGAAGTCTTTGCTGTTCCTGAGTCTTCTTGAACAGGGGGCAAGCTCTACCTCAAGCCCTTGGAGAAACTCACAAAAATAGATTGCAGAAAGTTCAGTCCAGTCCTTTCACTGCCCAAGACAGAAGCAGCCACTGCAGGCCAACACAGCAAAGCACACAGCAAAGTGGTAGTCCCTCCTCACAGCTTCTCCAGCTCTTCTTCTTGGCAGTCTTCTTGGTCCAAAAGAGTTCTAAAGTTCAGGGGTTTGGGCCCCACTTTTATAGCCCAAAATCCTTTGTCCTCTCAGGCAGAGAGTGTCTGTGCCCAGTCAGAACCAGTTCTGCACTCTCTGGTGTGGCTTCCTGGCAGGAGGTGGAGACAGCATTGTCAGAGGCAGACCCCATTCAGATGAAAGGAAATCTCCTCCCCCTACTCTAAATGCAGCATAGGTCTATTCAGCCCTTTCCTGACCCACCTAGACTATCTGGAGCCACGGCTCCTCTCCAGCCCCTTCATTCAAAACCCAGACAGTCAATCCACAAACCCAGCAGAGCCCTACTGGATGGCTGAGCAAGAAAATACCTACTTTCTAAAAGTGGTATTTTCAAACACAGAATGTAAAAATCACCTTTCCTAAAAGATGCATCTTTAGATTCTGAGTTCAGGCATACTAAACTTTATTTTCCTACCTAGTTCCCAGGGCCAGTTGTGTTTATAAGATGTTATAAACAAACTCCCCATTCTGTCCTATGGGAACAGGTAGCCTTGCAATAGTGAAAAACTAAATTGGCAGTAATTCACTATCAGGACATGCCACACACACCAGGGCATGTCCTACCTTACACATACACTGCACCCTGCCCACAGGGGTACCTTGGGCCTACCTTAGGGGTGACTGACATGTAAGAAAAGAGAAGGTTAGGGTCTGGCAAGTGGGTACACTTGCCCAGTCGACATGGCAGTCCCGGACTGCACACAGGCTCTGCAATGGCAGGCCAGAGTTACATTTACAGGCTGCTTGTGCGGGTGGCACAATCCAGAGCTGCAGCCCACTAGCAGCATTTGATTTACAGGCCCTGGCGCACTCAGTGCACTTTACTAGGGACTGAGAAGTAAATCAAATATGCCAATCATGGAAACACCAATCCATAACACAATTTACAACAGGAACACTTGCACTTTAACACTTAACAGCAGTGAGAAAGTGCACAGAGACACTAAGCCAGCAAAAACAGAGTCAAAACCGGGAGGTCAGAAAGCAAAAAACTCAGGGGAAACACGCCAAAAGATGCCAAGGCTAACACATGTCCCCTCCAGCTGAAAGTAGGGAGAACTACCCAACCTCCTGGGAGTTCTCTTCACTAAGGCGGAAGAACCTAGACAGACCATCTGCGTTGGCGTGTTCTGTGCCAGGGCGGTGTTCCACCGTAAAGTCCATTCCCTGTAGGGAGATGGACCACCTCAGCAGTTTTGGATTCTCACCCCTCATTTGCATCAACCATCTGAGGGGCCTGCGGTCTGTCTGAACCCGGAAGTAAGTCCCAAACATGTAGGGCCTCAGCTTCTCCAGTGCCCAGACCACAGCGAAAGCTTCCCTTTCTATGGCACTCCACCTCTGTTCCCTGGGGAGTAGTCTCCTGCTAAGGAAGACTACAAGCTGGTCCAGGCCCTCTTTGTTCAGTTGTGAGAGCACCGCTCCCACACCACGCTCTGAAGCGTCGGTCTGCACAACAAATTCCTTGGAGAAATTGGGTGCCTTGAGCACGGGCGCTGTGCACATGGCGGCCTTCAGGGCATCAAAAGCCTTCTGGCAGGACTCAGTCCAGATCACCTTCTTAGGCTGCTTCCTGGAAGTCAGCTCTGTTAAGGGGGCAACAATGGTGCTATAGCCCTTAACAAACCTCCTGTAGAACCCGGTGAGACCTAAAAAGGCTCTCACCTCTGTCTGAGTCTTGGGGGGCTCCCAAGCCAGAATGGTGTCAATCTTGGGCTGTAGTGGCGCCACCTGGCCGCTTCCTACCTGGTGTCCCAAGTACACCACAGAACCCTGCACGATCTGGCACTTACTGGCCTTGATCGTGAGGCCTGTCCTCTGCAGAGCCCTCAACACTTCACCGAGGTGCTGCAAGTGTTCTTCCCAGCTGGAACTGAACACTGCGATGTCATCCAAGTAGGCAGCACTGAAATCCTCCAGTCCAGCTAACACCTGGTTGACCAACTTCTGAAAGGTGGCAGGGGCATTCTTCAACCCAAAGGGCATCACCTGGAACTTGTAATGTCCTTCTGGGGTTGAGAATGCTGACCTCTCCTTGGCCCCCTCGGTTAAGGCAATCTGCCAGTACCCAGACGTTAAATCAAACGTGCTGAGGAACTTGGCTGCTCCCAACCGATCAATGAGCTCATCAGCTCTGGGGATGGGGTGCGCGTCAGTCCTGGTGACGGCATTGAGCCCTCGGTAGTCCACACAAAACCGCAGTTCTGGAGTGGCACCGGGAGCAGCAGCCTTTGGGACTAAGACCACTGGGCTGGCCCAAGGACTGTTGGAGGGCTCGATCACCCCTAATACCAACATCTTAGAGACCTCCTCTTTGATGCTGGCCCTGACCCGGTCAGTCAACCAGTAAATCTTGTGTTTTACAGGAGGGCTGTCACCAGTGTCCACGTCATGGGTACACCAGTGAGTAACACCTGGGGTCAGAGAGAACAGTGGGGCAAACTGTCCCAACAACTGGTGACAGTCGCTCTGCTGCTCTGGGGTCAGTGTAGGGGAGAGGATCACACCTTCTACTGACCCATTGTGCTCCTTGGTGGACAGGAGGTCAGGGAGAGGTGCACTTTCCTCTTCCACCCCATCATCTGTCGCCAAGAGCATGCTCACTTCGGACCTCTCGAAGTGGGGCTTGAGGCGGTTCACGTGCAGGACCCTCAAAGGGTTCCTTGGAGTCCGCAAATCCACCAGGTAGGCGACATCACTTTTGCGCTCCACCACCTCAAACGGTCCAGTCCACTTGTCCTGCAAGGCACAAGGTTCCACTGGGGCCATGACCCACACTTTTGTCCAGGTTGAAATTCGACCAGAGTGGCATTCTGGTCATACCACTTCTTCATTTCTTCCTGGTTTGCTTCTAGGTTCGCCTGAGCGAGTTTCCTGAAGCGGGCACTTTGGTTTCTGAAGGCCAGCATGTAACTAAACACATCCTGGGGAGTTTTCCTGGGAGCCGCCTCCCAGCCTTCCTTCACCAAACTCAGAGGTCCTCTCACAGGGTGACCATACAGAAGCTCAAAGGGACTGAACCCAAGAGACTTCTGTGGCACCTCCCTGTATGCAAAGAGAAGGCATGGCAAGAGGACGTCCCACTTACGCCTCATGGGTTCTGTTAGACCCTTAATCATGCCCTTCAAGGTCTGGTTGAATCTCCACCAGACCATTACCTTGGGGGTAGTAAGGAGTGGTGAACTTGTAGGTTACACCACACTCCTTCCACAGGGATGTCATATACTTGGATATGAAATTGGTCCCCCTGTCAGAAACCACCCCTCTGGGGAACCCCACGTGGGAAAAGATCCCCATTAATACCCGACCCACCACTGGCGCCGTCGTTGTCCTGAGAGGGATTGCCTCCGGGTACTGGGTGGCATGGTCCACCAAGACCAGGATGTACCTGTTGCCCATGGCTGTCTTTGGATCCAGTGGCCCCACAATGTCCATCCCTACCCTTTCAAAGGGTGTTCCAACAACTGGAAAAGGTTGGAGAGGAGCTTTAACCTTCCTCCCACTCTTACCACTTGCCTGGCAAGTTTGGCAAGACCTACAATGTCCATCTGACTGCCTTCGCATTTGGGGCCAGAAGAAGTGGGTGACAAGCCTGTCAAAGGTCTTGTCCCGCCCCAAATGTCCTGCCAAAGGCACTTCATGAGCCAGGCCCAGTAGGAAGGTCCTGAAGCGCTGGGATACCACCAGCACACGGGCTGACCCAGGCTCAGCTTAGGCTCACTATTCAGGAGACCATTCTTCCAGTAGATCCAATGTGATCCGGACTGATCACCAGCTGCCTGGTCTGCAGCCTGCCGCCGCAGACCCTCCAGAGAAAGGCATTCTTTCTGCTCCCTGCAGAATTCTTCCCTGGTGGGACCCCCTTCTTGCTGCCAATGGGTCAGCTCAGAGATGTCCCCCAGTTCAGCTACTTGCTCCCGTGTAGGCACAGGGGCGTCCCCCTCAAGGTCAGCCTCCTCTCGGTCCGTGGGAACTTCAGGGGCCGGTTTCCCGCGCCCCCTGCCCTTTCTCTTGGCAGGGACCTGGACCACTGTTTCAGGCTCCAGGTCCTTCTGATCACCCTTTCTGGCCGCCATTGACCGAGTGGATACACATGCCCACTCTGGCAACCCAAGCATCTCCAAGTGAGACCTGAGCTCAACATCCTTCCACAAGGACTGCTCCAGGTCGTTACCTAGCAGGCAATCTACAGGCATGGTAGGGCTCACAAACACCCTCAAGGGACCTGAGACCCCCCCTCCATTCAAAGGGAACCTGCGCCACCATACACTTGCGCTCTGAGTTGTCTACCGCAACTACTTGGTGGAATGCCCCGGGGACTACCTGCTCCTCAGAGACCAGGTGACACCGGACTGAGGTCACACTGGCTCCAGTATCTCTGAGAGCCTCTACCCTTTTCCCATTGATGGTCACCCAGGTGCTGTATTTCTTTGTGTTAGGGGGCACCTGGTTTCCTGGGACCATCTCACTGTCCCCCAGTGAGATGAGGGTCATTTCTGAGGGATCCCCACCCTCCTGTGGGCACCCCTCCTCCCCAAGCGCTACACTAGCCAACACCTTGGACTGCCCACCGGTGGGTGGCTGTGCCCCCTTAGGGCACTTGGGGTCCCCCTTCATGTGACCCACCTGGTCACATGCAAAACAATTGCGGGGTCCGGTCTCAGCAGGCTTTCCTGAAGAGACCACTGCTTTCTTATCTCCTGGGGGATGGGAACCTTTACCCTGGGTGTTAGTTTGGGGCCCTTTAGAGAACTCCTGTGTTTTACCCTTGTCCCCCCCACTTTTCTGCTGGGGACCCTGCCCACCTTTGGCTGAGTCTCCCCCAAACACTTTCTTATGGACCCAGGTACTCACCTAGCAGTCCGCCTCCATAGCAAGCTTCCTGGGGTCAGTTAGCTTACTATCAACCAAGTGCTGGCGCAGATCTGCAAAACATAGACTAGACAAGTGCTCCCATGCAATCAAATTGTAGAGCCCCTGATAATCTGTCACATTACTGCCCTTCACCCAGCCATCCAGTGACCTGCAAAACGAATCTACACATTCCAACCAAGTGTTGGCATCAGTCTTCTTACTGGACCTAAACTGATCCCTGTACTTTTCAGGAGGGAGACCATACCTAGTGAGGAGAGCGTCCTTCATGTCAGCGTAGGTGAGGTTCTGCCCCTTACCCAAAGCTATCAGGGTATCCCTTGCTTCCTCTGGAAAGAGAGGCCATAACCCTGCCCCCCCCCCCAATTCCTTTCAGGGACCCCATTCATGTGAATGGACGACTCGTACCCTTGGAACCACCTCTGTATGTCATCTCCCTTCTTGAATTCCTTGCCTACATTCTTGGGGATGTGCACAATTCTGTCTGCTTGCACTGATGAATTGCTGCCACCATCTGAGCTGGGCCTACTCCTTAGTTCCAGCTCCTTAAGACTTCTCTCATGATCTATGATCATCTTCCTTTCTTCCATGGCTATTCTTTTCTCTTCCCTCTTATTTTCCATCCTGAGTTTCTCCAATTCGAACTTTCTTGCTTCCCGCCTGTCCTCCAGCTCCTCTGGAGACAGGCCACTGCTGCCTGGTCTGGAGGGTTTCCCTTCTCCCAAAAGCACATCCACTCTAGGAGTAGGCTCCGCCGCCTCTCCACTGAGATCTCCAGATTGCCCATTGGCATGTCTGGCTGCTACCCAGGCCCTCAGCGCCTTTTGTAGCTCCTCCTTCCTAGTGAGGCCTCTGACTTGGACTTTTAGGTTTTTGCAAATCGCTTTCAATTCTTTCATATTGTAGGATTCCAACCTATCCTCCTCAAAGGCAACTTCCAGGGATGCAACAGATGATGCTCTTGATTCAGGCATGATGAAGTAGCAAGTTCAAACTGGCAAGATCAAAAATAGGCCAAAAAGAAAAAGAACCAGTATGTGGCACGTAATGGTCTGCGATATGGTAGTAGTGCACACCAATCACTGCAAGTCAAGTGCAAACACAAGTCCTATCCTCACCGCTGAAAACCAATATTAGAAATGAGGGTCACTAGTTGGCAGAGGTAGGTACTTTTGTCCAAATAGGGACCCTTCTTCCTAGTCAGGATAAGGGAGTTACACTCCTAAAATAAACCCTGCTCACCCCCTTGGTAGATTGGCACGAGCCGTCAGGCTTATCTTAGAGGCAGTGTGTAAAGCATTTGCACAGAACCAACAGACATACAGTGTAAGCACTACAAAAGGACACCACACCAGTTTAGAAAAATATCCAATATTTTTATATACTTAAGACAAGACCAAAAACGATAAATATCCACAATAGGGTATTCAAAAATCTTCAGTTATAAACTTGAAAAACAGTTCCTTGAAGTCGATAGCTCCGTCTGGGGCTATCACGGCGTCGTGAACAACAAATCCAAACAGTTCTGGCTGACCGCGGCGTCGCGGGCCAGCTACGGTGTCGGGAAGACCAGCAAAACAGTACCTTTAGAAATGCTGGGCGTCGGCGACCTCTTGTTGAGCTTCCGAAAGCACGGCGTAAGCAGGCGTCGGTTCCGGAGGTCGGTGCAGGAGTCGTCGGGCCCTCGTTGTCACACACATTGCAGATCGAACTCCTCGCGGTTGAAGTCAGGAGCGCTGGTGTCGGCAGGCATCGGGTTCTGCGGTGCGAAGTGCAGCGGTGCGGTGTGTGATGCCCTCAGTGCCCTCGGTGCGAGCAGCGGTTTGGTGGCGGCGTCAGATGGAGTCGTCGGTGAGACCAGGGTCGCGGTGCGAAGTGATGCGGTGCTTGTCGCGGTGCTGGCAGGTCACGGTGCAAGCAGCGTCGTCGTCGTTACTGAAGCGCTGTCGTCGGCTGACGAACTGGAGCCGATGGCGCCGGCGGGCCAAGGCTGCGGTGCGGATTGAGGGCGGTGCGTCGTGTGACTCTACGAGCGGTGCCCTCAAACCACGGTGCAAGCAGCGGCGTCGATTTCGGCGTGGGGCGGCGGCGTCGGTGGGCCAAGGCTGCGGTGCGGGTTGAGGGCGGTGCATCGTGTGACTCTACGAGCGGTGCCCTCAAACCATGGTGCAAGCAGCGGCGTCGATTTCGGCGTGGGGCGGCGGCGTCGGGGATACCAAGGCGGCGGCGTGAAGCGAGGCGATGCGGAGTGCGATGCCCATATGTCGCGGTGCGAGCAGCGGCTCGGTGGCGGCGTCAGCAGGCGCCGTCGGTGAGACCTGGGTCGCGGTGCGGCGTTGCGGCGGTGCCGTCGGCAGCGGCGTCGTAGACGGCATCCGGTTGTTTTTCTTCTAGTTGCAGCACAAAACACACAGTTCCCTTTGCTGAGGGCAGAAGAACTTGAAGTCTTTGCTGTTCCTGAGTCTTCTTGAACAGGGGGCAAGCTCTACCTCAAGCCCTTGGAGAAACTCACAAAAATAGATTGCAGAAAGTTCAGTCCAGTCCTTTCACTGCCCAAGACAGAAGCAGCCACTGCAGGCCAACACAGCAAAGCACACAGCAAAGTGGTAGTCCCTCCTCACAGCTTCTCCAGCTCTTCTTCTTGGCAGTCTTCTTGGTCCAAAAGAGTTCTAAAGTTCAGGGGTTTGGGCCCCACTTTTTATAGCCCAAAATCCTTTGTCCTCTCAGGCAGAGAGTGTCTGTGCCCAGTCAGAACCAGTTCTGCACTCTCTGGTGTGGCTTCCTGGCAGGAGGTGGAGACAGCATTGTCAGAGGCAGACCCCATTCAGGTGAAAGGAAATCTCCTCCCCCTACTCTAAATGCAGCATAGGTCTATTCAGCCCTTTCCTGACCCACCTAGACTATCTGGAGCCATGGCTCCTCTCCAGCCCCTTCATTCAAAACCCAGACAGTCAATCCACAAACCCAGCAGAGGCCTACTGGATGGCTGAGCAAGAAAATACCTACTTTCTAAAAGTGGTATTTTCAAACACAGAATGTAAAAATCACCTTTCCTAAAAGATGCATCTTTAGATTCTGAGTTCAGGCATACTAAACTTTATTTTCCTACCTAGTTCCCAGGGCCAGTTGTGTTTATAAGATGTTATAAACAAACTCCCCATTCTGTCCAATGGGAACAGGTAGCCTTGCACTAGTGAAAAGCGAAATTGGCAGTAATTCACTATCAGGACATGCCACACACCAGGGCATGTCCTACCTTTCACATACACTGCACCCTGCCCACAGGTGTACCTTGGGCCTATCTTAGGGGTGCCTGACATGTAAGAAAAGGGAAGGTTAGGGTCTGGCAAGTGGGTACACTTGCCCAGTCGACATGGCAGTCCCGGACTGCACACAGGCTCTGCAATGACAGGCCAGAGTTACATTTACAGGCTGCTTGTGTGGGTGGCACAATCCAGTGCTGCAGTCCACTAGCAGCATTTGATTTACAGGCCCTGGCACACTGAGTGCACTTTACTAGGGAATGACAAGTAAATCAAATATGCCAATCATGGAAACACCAATCCATAACACAATTTACACCTAGAGCACTTGCACTTTAACACTGAACAGCAGTGAGAAAGTGCGCAGAGACACTAAGCCAGCAAAAACAGAGTCAAAACCGGGAGGTCAGAAAGCAAAAACTCAGGGGAAACACGCCAAAAGATGCCAAGTCTAACAAGGGTTCAAACATATCAGGCCCAACAGGTAAACAGGTAACAACACGCAAGTGACATGGATTTAATGCTGGCTGTTAAATCGCTAATGCAGAGAGACCTAGGCCCAAAATGGCATTTGGAACCCACCGCAGCTCCACGCCCCGTCACAGCAGTGCACAACCGTCGTTTAAGCGCCAGTGTCAGCAGGAACCACCATCAGGCGTCAGTGACCCACATGCTCACAACGAGGCAGTGTCTGAAGGGTGCTGTATGTGAGACAAACATGCGGCTCTGCATCTACGCAAGCAGTCAAGGGCTCAAAGTCAGGCCAACAAGTACCGCAGGACCTGGCCCCGACATGACCCCCAGGGCCCTTCAGCAGATACACCAATGCGAGGGGAACAGTTTATTGGTGGCTTCGTGCCCTGGCCTCATATGGCGGATCTTCCCTGTGTTCTGGCCCCAGTATGCCTCCCCTGCACATGGACATGTGCAGCCAACAGTTTGTCCAGGCCCATGCCAGCCACCGCTCCAATAGTATTGTGTGTGGTTCAAGCTGCAGGGACCACAGCTCCCATGTACTGTGTCTGTGGCGCAGGTGAGCACCAGATGTCTCCACCACAAGGCCTGGGCCCGACACAAGCCCCGCAGAAGAACTCTTGACGAGCTGTGCGCTCCCTAAGCCGCCCCCACAGTGCGGCAACCACCGGGTATGGCTCTGGGAGCCGGCCTAGGCCGGATCCAGCCCTCGGGTCAGGCCCCGCCCCGCCGTCACACTCAGTCAATGCCTCAGGCCTACAATACAGGACGCCTTTTACTCTGATGTGAATACAGTACCCCTGAGTTCCAGCAGACGACAGCGGGGCACCCTTGGGGGAGGCCTCACTATGCCCCAGCTGCCACCAGCACTGGTCCTACGGCGTCCCACGCCGATCGCCACTGCACTCCGGTCCCAGGCGTCTGCAGCCACGCAGCAATGTCCACGCTAGCAGGCAAGTTGCCAGCGGAGAAGGGCACCGACTACAGTGTCCCAGGCCGTCACCCACACAGCCTCATTCGCCGGAGGACAGGCACCGGCCCCGCTACACGAGGGCGTAGACTGTAGTGGGCGGCTGCAGCGATTTTACAGTCACCGCATGCCCGCTGATGTGGATCTCCTCCCGACGTGCAGATTATAGATTAGGGTGTCTGCACAGGGTCCGTCATATTCAGATGGCCGGCGGCAGCAGAGCTAGATGCCAGGCAATGGGGTATGAATGTGGAGCCTCGTTAGAGTGCATCCGCCATCTTGGCCCTGTTGGCCACGTCCCCATGGGAGATGGAGTCTTATCGGATTTTGAAATCATTTGGTGTCTCCAGCAAATAAGACAAAATAGACTACATTTCACACAATCCAATGCTTGATTTAAAGTCTTTCTGATTCCCAGGAACACAGTTAATCATAAGTGAAGAAGTCAGCGATGACGGTGCTGTAATTTATAAAGAAGTAATCTACTATGTTCTTATCTCAGCGAAATCACAACTCTGAGGAAACCATTTTTATTCTCTGAATTGTCATTTGTGGACATTTCAAACTATGCTGCGCATTTGTGAATCTGACCTCATTTTCATGGTGGGCTTTACAAAACAAGCATTGAAGCAGGACAGGATTCGTGGGCGGAACAGGCGCCCTCTGAAAACAGCATATGACATTTGATCCGGGTCTTGGAATGCACAGCAAATGTGACCAGATAAGAACAAGATTTACAGGCCTGTTTACAGAAACGGAGTGGAGCTTGAAGAGAGTAACAACAGGACAAATCGTGTGAATTGCTTTTCAACAAAGAAAAAAGTAGTTCTTAAAACCAATGCTAAAATGGTGACCAGTGATTGATATAGTACTTGGTCCCTGCTCTCTGGGAGGGCTAAACACAGGCAGAGGCATGACAAATGCATGCCAGGGTCAACTGGAGAGAAATAGTAGTAGAGTGATGATGGAGCCAGCAAATGGGAAGTCTTTGGGTGGGCTGTAGCCCAAAACGTATATACAACATGTCTCGAAGAGACAGCGCAAGCCTTGTCTAGCCGAGACCTAAAAAGTGATCAGAAGCAAGCATGAAGGGAAGATTGAAAAGATCAAGGTCAAGGAAAGGATTCAACATTCAGGAGTGGTCGTTTTTTAAAGAACATTTATAGAAACTGTTTATTCAGAAATAAGAAAAGTTTGAGAATGGGGTCCCTAACAGTTATTGTTCACTTCAAACTTTCCCTCTGCTCGATTACTTGGTTTGGTCCTGTTTCTTGGTTGGTTGGTTATACTGTGCCTTCTCTCTATATTGGTCACCTTAATTCTTTTTCTGGATTTATTTGATTCTGACCGTCTTTTACTAGAAGGGTATCCATTCTGATTCTGATCCGGCAGGTATTCCTGAGGTGGATCTGGAATCCAACCCAGTCCCAACAAATTGTTTGTTTGTGTAATAGTAGCACGTGCAAACACCAGGACATGCTAGTGGCACCATCACGTATTCACTGGGTGCTTAACTGTGCCTGTAGTGGAGATGCAGGTGCCTCCCTTAACAGACTATGCTCTCATTTTGTCTCCAGCGTGTCCTGACTGGGAGGAGTTGAAGCTTATGCTGGGAACAGGTGGAGCTTACCGCATGGCCCATCAGGGGGACTAAGATACACTTGCATAACACTTCAGCTTTCACAAGATATGTATCTATGTCTCTGCATGCTCTGTGAGAATGCTGGATATATCTATGTGTAAGTGCACTCATAATCCAACGTAAACCATTTTTGACTTGAGAATAATAAAAGATTGAGTTAAAAGCTTCAAGGTTCCAAGAGTGTCCCTTGCAAATTACAAGGAGCTATTTGAAGTGACCTTGTTACTCATTCAGGTGTTCTACCAGCATTGTAACTTGTGACCTGCATGTAACACAAGGATCTCTGCAATATAGTCATTAACCTAGGTCAAACACAAATCTGTGACCTACTTGTTAGACCTTATGCGGTGAGGCAGGCATATTAACCCTCTGCAGTATTTTGATGCTTCAAACCTGTGAACAGAGATGGCATGCCTATCTCTCAAGAAAGTGCATTAACCACCAGAAAGTGCATTGAAACCTGCTAGATACACACAGACCTGTACAGCAGGTGCCCCAACCCTTAGGTTTTCATTGGTGGGTCAAACTGGTGCTCCGAACAGACTTTGCATCCCTTTTGGTCTCTGTTATCTGTCACCCCCAGCATACAGTATCCACAATCAGCAATAAAAAAAACCTGAGTGACTGCCTTTGGAGAAGGTACCTGGCAGAGCGAGAGTGAATAAATATAACCAGGACCATCAGGTAGGACGAGGGTAGAATGAGGTACAAGACTAGGGAGAGGATGTGGCCTTACGGCTAGAGCATTCGACATCGAAGCTGGGGAACCGGGTTCGAGTCTTGGCAGGGAGGCTCATCATCCTGTGATTCTGGGCAAATCTCTTAATCTCCCTGTGCCCAACAAAAATTAATGTGCCCGTCTGCAACGCACCTGGTGCTCATGTAAAGCGCTCTGATACCATCGGGTCAAGTTTGCGCTATATAAAACTCCTAAAAACAAAAACTATCAGGACCATGAGGAAAGCAGGAAAAGGATAATTAAAACAAAAAAGGCCAAAAGGCCTTGGACCAAAACAGCCAGGGCCAGGAGTACATGCATCAGAGAAAAAGGGCCTGAAAGGTCAAAACCAGAAGGATCAGGAGGCTAGGATAAGGAAGTCAAGGTGAGACAGTGATAGGAGGAACGCGACCCTGAGGACAAGCACCAGGGGGAAAAACATATGCAGGATTAGGACTGAGAGGACCATATTGAAAAAGAGGAACATTAACATGACCAGGCCTAGGAGGCCCAGGAAGGAACAGGACCCAAGCAAGGAGGACTAGGTTATCACAGACAAAAGCACCATGCCCAAAAGAACCAGTGTGACCAGAACAAGGTAGAGCAAGTGGACAAGAGACGTGAGCAAATGGAGGAAGTGGACTTCGATGATCAGCACAAGGGGGGCCGGGAGGATCTAAAGACCTAGAACTAGGGCCATACAGACTTGCACAAGCAGACCAGGGAGACCAAGTCAGATTACCAGGGGAGCTAGGTCCAGAAGGTCGATTAGCAGGACCAGGACTAGGAAGCCTAGGAGGAATTGGAGCAAGAAAACCAGAAAGAGTACCTGGAAGGCTAGGAACCGGAAGAGCATGAAGACCTGGGGGCAGACCAGGTTCATGATGATGAGGGCCTGAGCGAGGAGAAGGCCAATGTGATTGTAGAACCACATGTATAAATATATGTCTTTTGTTACAATGGCCACACTTATTTTACGTTAACCTTGGCTACTCTCTTAGGCGACAGTCACTTTGGAGACTCGTGATTTTTTCAGCCCTACTAGAAGCACTGCTTAATCCCCTCAGCAATCTTTAAATGTAGTCCATATTCAATTAAGTAAACCAAAACAACTTTACTACTACATTTTTGCTTGTCGCCAATTTTCTGGAAGAGTAGAGGCAAAATTAGCAAATAATTATGCATAAACTTTCTTTGCTCCACGCCTCGTGACTCTTTCCTTTATGACGGCACCCCTCTTTCTTCAGTACTCAATTTATGTGCTCCCAGAGTTACCTTGCTCGTTCCTCGCTCTAACTTCTATTTGATCCTGTCTTTTGCTTGGTTTGTTCCTATGGCCTGTCTCTGGATTGTTTGGTTCATCTTCTTGTCTAAGTTCTATAGTTGGTTTCAGTTTGTGCTTTTAGTTGAACCCTGATCATATGCGATATTCTCGATTTGTGGGGGGTTTTCTGGTTCCGTTCATAGAGGTGTTTTGTATCCGGGTGGGCCTCAACTAAGTCACATAACTCGAAGTTCTACTTGGGTGCTTCTGTTCATAGCACTTCAACGGTTCATTAGGGTGTACTAAGCGCTATTAGAGGTGGGCGAGCAAGCAGATTTACAGGGAGAGCCGAGCCAAGGGTCCGGCTTGGATCTTAGAGCCCATGCACGAGCCAAGCCCTGAAAATGTTTGTGCGGTTAATCACGCAATAAACATCATGTAACATAATAAAGCTGCTTCAAAATTCTAGAAAATGTATTTCCTTAACATGTGAAGCTTTGACATTAATAAATCACATTATAGCACTGCACTGAAAAGTACACAAAAGTGTTTTGTACAATTGGTATTCTGAACTCACATATTTGAAAGTGCTTTCATAAGCGATAATGAAGAAAAAAGAGTTTTGGTAAAATAAAATATTTGCTTAAGGTCACCCCATTTAAGCGCAGACCTGCCAACTCACACGGTGCCAAAGCGTGACACATAATATCGGCTCCCATGACACGGTCACCTGATGAGGAGCCGATATCACACAGTAGCAGGGAAAATTAGCTGAAAACCACTGTAAATAGTGGATTTACAGCTCGCTTCCCGAGGCTTTGAACTGCTGACATCCATCAAGGGGTGTTAACCCCACTCCCCCCAGGACATTGGCACCAGCCTCAGCATGTTTTTTTGTTTTGTTTTTGTAGGAGGGGCTTGAGAGCAGGGTGGGGCAAAAGTGCCTCATAGGTACTTCTCGGCACATGGCCCTGCCCCCTCCTAGGCCCCACCCCCCTACTCACACAGTGAGATTTTTGTTCAAGTTGGTGACTATGTAAGTGGGGAAGCCGCATTTTATCCAGGTTTTCTGGTTTCACTTTGTACAAATCAGTCAGGAACTGGGTATTATTTGTCTTTCCTTATTTTAATGCTTTTCTTTTACCTCTGCATCTTCTGCAGTTCTTATATAGCTTGAATTTGACCAAATGCAAACCTGCCAACTTGAACAAAATCCTCACTGTGTAAGGACCTTGGAGGAGGTGGGGCCACGTGCCGAGAAGTACCGAAGAGGCTCTTTGGAACCCCACCCTGCCCCCAAACACCTCCCTCCCAAAAAAAGCTTGCTGCGACTGGTGCCGATGTCCTGGGATGTTTTCACACCCCTTAATGGACATCGCAGTTCAAAGTCTTGGAAAACCACTATTTACAGTGGTTTTCAGTTTGTTGCAACCATGTGATTGGAGCTGATATCGTGTGTCATACTGTGGCACCGTGTGAGTTGGCAGGTTTGCTAAAGTATTGGAGCGTTTTACATGAGCATTGGTTACATTACACAAGGACATATCCATTGTTTATAGGCAGGGGAAGATTAACTGATTTGCCCTGCAACTCAGGATGTTAAGCCGATGCCGAGACTCGAACCTGGTTAGCAGTTTTGGCTGATACTCCGCATCTGTGGTAGAGGGAGGCAAGCAGACATAAGCCACACGGAATCTTGGTTTGTTATGGGCTCAGGGTTCCAACAGGATCTTGAGCTGATCCAGAGTCAGGTTTCAGGCTCGATGCTGGCACAAGCTTCCAGTTGCTCGCCCACCTTTAAGCGTATTTAACTGCCATTACAATATGTATACAGTATTGGATGCTTCGTTGTCAGTTGCCATACCCCTTGCTTGGGTTTGTCGTTCTTTCATGTAAATCTCAGCAGGTAGCTGATCTGAAGGAATATGTGTAGTGTTAGCGTATAGGGTATAGCGTAATTAGTCGTTTGTCAATGTTCATGATGTGAACCTCACACTTACATTCTGTTAAAGACAAGCTGTGTCTCGTGCACTGTATACTTTTATCTATGTTGTGGTTTGAGTTCAGCTCATGCCCCGCTTTCCTCCTCCATGGTATCCACGAGCGTGCATCCGGGCGCGGTTTAGATTCCCTGGAGAACCTGCAGGAAGTCGGCTCCTGCATCTGTACGATAATCAGGGCTTTAAGTGGGCCGGGTCTCACCGGTGTTGAGCACCGGCAGTTTTTTAAAGAGGGCCTCGAAACGGGTCTCTATTGTGCTCTGTTTTGTGCCCTGGCACAGGCGGACTGTTTTTTTCCCGAACTGCAGTGACAGCAGGCACATCGATGTGCGTGTGCTCACACTGCTCACTTCTCACTAGTGGAGAAGTTACGGCATGACGTCATGCTAGGTGAGCGTTGTAGGGGAAGGGAAATTCTTTAAAGAGAGTCATTTTCTCTCTGGATTTCCCTTCTCTCTTTGAAACTCAGGAGCAGCAACATTGTCGTGGTGTTCCCAGCCGTGGCCGCTGCAGGTAAGAGCGGTGGGGCCGGCTGGGGGGGATTTCGAGAGACGACCACGAGGGAAAATTAATTATTTATTTAATTTTCCCTTGTGGTCGTCTCTCAAAAACCCCCCCCCCCAGCCGGCGCCACCGCTCTTACCTGCAGCGGCCGCAGCTGGGTGTCCCCAGGGCTTTAAGTGGAAGCTTTTTCAATATTATATACAAGCCATAGTTGCTGCTTATTTATCTTATGCAACTAACAACCATTGACAAAGCCAAATAGTCCTGACTTCTTGTAGGTATGATGTTACTTGTTGTATCATATATCTGGATGCAATGACAGAAACAGCAAAATACAAGTCGGGCAGCACACTATACTAAGCACAGATTTTTAGCTTACGTGTTTTTAAGCCATTCTCTTAATTACATTGACCACGCCCCTTTGAGAGACCCCTCAGTTTTTTCATCCCACTTAAAGCACTGACGATAATAAACTACTTACTTGAACATTTCTGCTACTTCCTGGTGTTAAATTAGTCATAACATATTTGGCGACGAGCGACAAACTGGCAGCAGCCCTCTGTCCACTTTTCTGCACATTTCTGTCATCCGACTCATCTCGTCAAGCCTGAGGTCTGTCTCCTACTCACAGCTCTGCTGCCTTGGTCTCACGCCCTCCCACCAGTAACTTCTGCTGTGCCGTGGGATTCCGGATTTGGCAGTGAGTTTATTAATATAAGGGGAGTTTTTTAAAATGTTTTTGGCACTCTTCATACAAGCGTTAGAGGGCTCCTTTAGAATGCGGTGCATGCTCACCTCTACTCGCGATTCCGACGCATGCGCATCATACATCACGAACAAAATGACTCATTCAATCGCTAGGGTGACCAGATTCTCAAAACAAAAAACGGGGACAGGTCATAGACATAGAAGTAGGACTACGGTTTGCAGTAACCATCGACATAAAAGTAGGACTATTTGACAGCTGTCCTAGACATAGAAAAAGGACTACAATGACAACTCCCTCCACAGACCGAGATGAAGCATTACAGACGACAAATCCGAGGTCTTTTATTGGCAGTAACCATTAATTCCATTGAAACAGACTTTGCCTCAACATTTGCTATAGTAGGTGACCACCCTTGCCTACAGTCTGTCTCTCTCTCTCTTAGTAAGTCAGTCATTCTCAGTCAGTCATTCTCAGTCAGTCATTCTCAGTCAGTCAGTCTCAGTCAGTCAGTCTCAGTCAGTCAGTCAGTCTCAGTCAGTCAGTCATTCTCAGTCAGTCATTCTTAGTCAGTCAGTCTCAGTCAGTCAGTCTCAGTCAGTCAGCCAGTCTCAGTCAGTCAGTCAGTCTCAGTCAGTCAGCCAGTCTCAGTCAGTCATTCTTAGTCAGTCAGTCTCAGTCAGTTTGTCAGTTTCAGTCAGTCAGTCAGTCAGCCAGTCTCAGTCAGTCAGTCAGTCTGTCAGTCAGTCAGCCAGTCTCAGTCAGTCAGTCTCAGTCAGCCAGTCTCAGTCAGTCAGTCTGTCTCAGTCTGTCAGTCTCAGTCAGTCAGTCAGTCTGTCAGTCTGTCAGTCAGTCTGTCTCAGTCTCCCCTCCCTCTCTCTCCACTCTCTCTCTCTCCACTTTTTCTCTCTCTCTCTCTCTCCTCTCTCTCTCTCCACTCTCCCTCTCTCCACTCTCCCTCTCTCCACTCTCCCTCTCTCCACTCTCCCTCTCTCCACTCTCCCTCTCTCCCTCTCTCCACTCTCTCTCTGGGGGGCCATGGGTACATTACCTGAAAGGTCCGTGGGCCGCCAAGAAATGCCTGCCGGGCCGCTGGCGGCCCATGGGCCGTACTATGAGTACCAACGGTGTAGAGGAAGATGTGGGTAGGAGGTGGTATTGCATCATAGTTTCATTTTTATAGCGCTTTATACCGTGACGAGGTGCTGAAGCAGTAAGAATATGGTAACCTAGGTAGAGGATGTTGTATTTGTAGGAGTTGTTGAGTTTCATAGCTCCTCGCAAGGTGTGTGAATCACTACATAGTAGCTACTACAATACAATATTCAGTGTGAGTTGTTAAATTAATGAGGGATTGAAAGTGACTGAGACTCAGGAGACCAGATGTGATCTGCGAGTGTCTGTGGTCTGCTATTTGGAGCGGAACTGAAGTAATATATATGAGTGTCGGTAATTTGGGGTGGAGAGATGAAACTAACCCCTCCCACCAAAACATAGGGAATTTCAAACATCCAGAGCCAAGAAATTGAAATATTAAAGGATTCTAAGTCAAATCTCGTTCCTCTGGTGTTCTCTCATCTAACAAGAACTACCATTTTTTTAGGAAAAAAACACATCACCACTAAAACAAAACAAAAAACAGAGTGTACAGTCTATAGGTGCTGCTGCAATATGCAAAGTAACATAATTGGCAGGAGCTTTGATTCAGCGGCTAAGCTGCCGACAATGCAACTTAGGAATTTGAGTTTGAACGTGGCCTCAGCTATTGAGTGAATATCACTGCATGACTTTGTCTCCCTGTGACTAAAATTGTACGTAAATGTACCTGTGTAATTTAAAGATGGTCATACCAACTGGATAAACACGATCTTGTATCGTCTCCAACAACCTCAATAACATCCTCCCAAAAAAAGCCATTCTCTACTTAATACAAAGTCTGGAGGACACAGCGCCTGCAAACCGTGTTTCACTAAATCCCCATCTGTTGCTGCTCAGATGTGCTGACAAGGGCCCAGGGCTGAGCAGCAGCACGGCAGTGGCGTGCGGCTGGTTACTTTAAGAAACGTTTGGATTGGAACCTCATTATTTTTGTTAAGGTAGTTCAGTGGGTTACAGTCCCTGCTGCAAGGATCACTGTTTTGGTCTCCAGAATTGTAAGAATTGGGATCACTCGCCACATGGCATTCAAGACAGACATTTATGCCCCACTTTAAAACATCACCAGCTACCACTGCATTTCTCAGAGATATTAATTGGCATTGGGCCGAAAGGGGGGCCCTCAAGGGCTAGGGACCCCTCGAAGTGTTGCCCCAACCACTTTTGCTCCGCAGGGGCCTGCGTTACACCCCTGTACGTTTTTTTTTTTTTTTAGCTTTTTCACCACAGCGCCATGTACTTTAGTAAACAAGGACTGTTATGTGAAAAAGATGCGTTGTCATTAAGGGGTTGTGGTCTTTTGTTTTAGAAACAGTGCGTTTATTATTTGATTTTAGGAAAGAAAGCCTGGCTGGTTCGGGTTTCTTTTGTAACCCTGCAGTTTGTTATTCCACAACAGTGATGGGAAAGCGGTGAATAGTCAATTTCTGAAAAGCGTATTTTTACCAATAGTCCTGCTTGGTGGCTCAAAAGTAACTACCTCCAGTGGCGTGCAGCCTTTACAGCACTCACCTAAGTGACATCACACAGTAAGCAGTGCAATCAACTGGAACAATAATGAAAAACCGGGACATTTCTGTGTTTAACCCGGACACTGTTCGAAAACCGGGACATTTGATTCACTTGGAGAAAAGTGTCGGGACACGGGGACACTTCTCCAAAAACGGGGACCGTCCGGGGAAAACTGGGACGTCTGGTCACCCTATCAATCGCACCTTTCTCCTATGACGTGCCGTATCAACACGACATGGTGTCCATATTGATTTGGGCTATTTCTCACAATTAGAAACCAATAACGCTGCGTTTTCATGTTTTAGCAGCGCAACGTGAGGCACCGATATACACATCCAGTTACCGACTACTGAGGGATTTCGCTTTCAGATTTCTTCAATTTAACAGTGATTTACTCTTTGAGAAAGGTACATTTTACTATTTATATTTTAAAACATGTCTGGTGTACAACAATTTGTTCAGTTACAGCCATTTCTACAAAATCCTGGTAAGCCACCACTGTTATGGGAAAAATGGTACAACACTTTAGAAAAAAAAATTGTAGCCATTGATACGAAAAAGTTGAATGCCAAAAGGAGAAGAGCTATTCTAATAATAATAATAAAGAGACTTATAAAGCGTGTAGCTACTCCAATAGGAGTGTCTCAGCGTTAAGGTCAGATCTCAGATGAACCAGAACAGCAGATGCCTATTTAGAGAAAAGGCAAGCTTTTTAATTTTTGCTAAACAGTAATTCTGTTTTAGAATGCCTTAACTGCAGAGGGAGAGAGTTCCAGAGCTCGGCGCAAGGTAGCTAAAGGAGCTCCCTCCATACGGATTATTTTCACCCTCGAGACCTTAGCTCATAAGGCCTCAGAGAATCCTAGTACTTACGCTAACACTACGATATGGAATAGAGGAGGTGATTTTATGGGGTACCTAGTTTCGGGGAGGAGACTTTGAGCTTTGTTTTCGAATCAAAAGTCAGCCGCGAGGGGCGGTGCCCAAGATCCGCTTCCTAAAGAAGGAATAGTCTGGCTAAACATCAATGGGCGTGGCTTGCGTCTGGTGGGCGCGGCCCCTCACTATGACAGGAGACGTTTCGGAGGGGTGGGTGTGTCTCTAGCTGTGGGCGCGCCCGCGCTGTTCTAGTCTCGGCTCGCCGCTCTTCCTCGGTCCCCAGACTGCGGGAGCTCGATGACGGGACGGACGATGGTCGGGCTCCCCGCGCTTCTCCTCGTCGTGACGTTGCTGAGCTCAGGCCGAGGTCAGAAAGGTGAGCGGAGGGAAGGGAGGAAGGTCCCGGAGAACGCAGGATGGCGGGGATAAAAGAGTGGTCAGAGAGAGCACAGTTTCACAGAGGAGTTGGCCTCACTTTAGGTAGAGGGACAGCGTATGCACGGAAAGCAAGGGACACAGAGAGGGAGTACTGCGGTGAGACTAGCGGCGAGGATGCAGAGGGTACAGGGGTACGAAGTGGCAACAGGGGCCCACGAATAGAAAGGAAAGACCAGACAAGGGCCACCGAAAGGAGGGTACTGACATTATATGACCACCTACAAAATTCAAGTTGCACATAGTGTAAGTAGACGGCAAGTCAGAAGGTAGGGCGCAAACGGTGCGGGCACGCGGCATGGACAGGGACTTGAAAATTAAAGGGTGAAACAAGGGCAAAGAGGTTGTGGACCAGGGGTAAAGTGGTACAGGAATCACTGAGAACGCGTAGGGCAGTGGTTCCCAAACTTTTTCGACCCTCGGCTCCCTTGACCCATTGCCTATGGCTCCCCACTGTTATTTTTTTTGGAGGGTGGGGTGGTGTAAGCCCGGCCTCGGGAGTACTTGCATTTTTCTCCCTGAAAATGATTGGGATGAAGCTGATGAAGGTATAATAATCATATACGCAGGGTGTTTCGTATTACTAAGGCGGTGCCTCTAATAAAATATTCCTAGTTACACTTCTTTGCCCATGCCTTTTTTAGAGTACCCTCTCAAACTTTTTATCCCACTTACAGTGCTAGATAGCGCACACATGCATGTAGGCCCCATTGCCAAAGTGTTTATGCGCTTGAAGAATATTTGCATACACTTCCATTTCTACCCATGTCATACGTGCCAACACACCTGTCTCAGCAGGGCGCATCACGATTTTGTAAACCACATACAGCTTTATTTTTGCTGTCTCCTCCCTAAAATTGCCTCCAAATCAATGCAAGTAAAATCAATTACTCGTCTGTCTTCCTTTTTTTTAATTTTTTTTATAAATGTCCCTCTTTCTTGCTTCCAAATGTTGGCATTATGCCATATATGGTGTTTTACTTCCCTGTGCTCCAGGAGAGAGCAGGCCTGTCTAGAAATGTGTGTGTACTGAAAGAAATGTGTACTGGAAGTACCTATGATTCAAGTACAAATGTCAATACTTAATAATACTTAGTGTGTTTAATTGACAGGACAACTGTACTTTCCTGAAAACTTGCATTGGTGTAAAATGCATTTGGAAAAAAACGAAACTATTAACGAGTCTAACAAAATAAATCCGGCATCTTCCGCTTACTTTGGGAGTGTTGGAACGTGGGTATCCAGTGAAATAAGGAGGTCCTCTCTGTCGACATGGAATCAATTAAGCACTGCGTTTACAGCTTTAGGCATGTCACTTACAAATCATCGACATCATGCGTTTTAAGTCTAATTAGTTTAACTAAAGCCAACAGACCCTTCAACATTAAATGCATTAAAGTGCTTGGTGCACGGCTCCCCTGGCTAGGTTTGGCGGCTACCCAGGGAGCCACAGCACATAGTTTGGGAACCACTGGCGTAGGGTACTGCCTGGGACTGAGATGACGGGAGCAGAGGGATACATGGGGTACATCAGGGAGGCATAGACATAAAGCATGGACTAAAAAAGTTCAGGTAGGACTACATACCTACAGACAGGAGCGCAGAGATAACTACACGGGCACTGAAGAGAGACGGGGGCAATGCCACACAGTTTGGGAAGGAGGGGAACAGGCAGGAATGAGGCAGGGGTGACGGAGCACATAGTGCCAGAGAGCAGAAATGGAACACTCCGGTGGACCAGGTAGAAAGAAGGATTAGGGAAAGATAGTAAAACTGTGTCACACGGAGAACGCAGAACGCTTGTACGAAAAAGAATCTGCAGGAGAGAGCAACAGAGACAGGAGGTGTGGGGCGATGGGTGAAAGAGGCAGAATGTGGAATTAAAACTACGCAGCATTTGTATTTCACAACCCTGTTATTTGACTACTCTGGCAGCTGGCTTCTAAACAACTTTGCCCCCATTAACTGATTTAAAAAAAAAAAAATTGTTTTGTAATTTTACAAATGAAGCTCTGAGGTGACACTATAGCATTTGAGGCTTGGGACCATAGGAGGGAGCGAACGGGCAGATTATGAGGTGTGAGACACTAACAAAGGGACAGGAGTGGAGAGGGGCAGGAAGGCTGCAAATGTTTCCTATGTGGCTCCATTTGCCAGTCTTGGTTTGCTCTACAACAGCCGTTGGCAATCCGGAGCATATTGTTTTGTTTGCCCTAATTTCAGCATGCACTGACAAGCTCCTGCATGCAGCCAGGGCTGGGTGAAGTTGTCACACATGGCAGCAATGGATCATACAGCCAGAGAAGGAGGACTGGGGGCAGTAAGTGGCAGTAGGCACAGAGAGGGTATGGAGCAATGGAAAGTGGGCTTCGTGTGGAGGGCTTGTGGCATGGAAGGCATCTAGGCTAGAGAGGAGAGAGGAGATGTATGATGGCGATACAAAGATGGAAGCACATAGGGAGCCGGTCCAGAAGGGAAGGGGCTGTTGGCACACAAAAAGGGATCTAAGTCAGGATTGTCATGGAAATCAATCAAGTTATGGAGCTTGGGATCAGCTATCGAGGGGGCACCCATTGAGCTGGCAAGTGGTATAGAGGGGCGCATGGACACGGGCGAAGAAGGCACAACTGAACTCTGCCCATTCTCCTGTTTCCTTCCTTGTCCGGTTCCTCCAGATAGACTGGTTTAGGATCAGTGCCCTTTGCACGGAGACCTGTAGGTTAACATGTAGAATGAGGACCCAGGCTCCTGTGATCATTTATAATTTTATCATGGATAAGTTACTAAAATTACATTAAATAAAAAATAATAGATTTTTGAGAATTGTGCTGTTTACTTTAGTATAGTTTTCACAACAGTGAGAAACTAAGTTTGTGTCTCTCCATCAAATATAGTTTTTACAAAATCTAGGTGTAACTGCATATGGGAGTGTTTCCCACTAGCCCCTGATGGCTCACGAGCCGATATTTGGTGGGTCGTGAAAAATAAGGTGGGCCTTTAAATTCTATATTTAGCTTGTTACATTTGGTGCTTATGTTTTTTTAACACAGGAATTGGCATTCACAGACACTTCTCACTTAGCAATCAGAGAAAAAAAAGTAAAGTGAATTATGTGACAATCTTATTGGGTACACCAGTGTGAAAGAAAAGGCGGTAAGATGTCATTTTTTGTAACTCATAACAATATGTAAATGCCTGTCAATGAACTGTACACATTCAGCAGATAGGAAAGCACAACAAAAATGAAGCGCATTTTTTTAAAATTCTGTAGTTTGATGGAAACACAGATTTTTATAGGATCGAAACAAATCAAGATACTTTACTTGGTGATGCACACATAAATAGTCACTGAAACCGGATTTCCGCACATTATCATTTGTGTACCATATAGGTTTATCAGTAGAACTGTATGGCTGTGCAAAATTAGTGCCCATTTCACTGGAAAATGTGCTTTCTGTAAGTGCCTCATGTCCATTAAAGCTAAATGGGTCACAAAAGTTTGTTGTTTTAAAAAGTGGGTAATTGTTCTAAAGAGTTAGGAAAGCACTGCTATTTGGTAATGGGGAGAGCGAGGAGCATGCTCTAAGAAAAGCAAGTAAATACCTTTGTAAATCACTTGCTTGCACATGCACTGCATCAGGCTGTGGGTGGTTTGTCAGTGAGAGAAGTTTCCCTGCTTTTGAAACAGGTGTGCAGACACGCTGCATTACTAGGTATTAGTGCTGGCAATAACTTGTTAGTGAGACATGCTCTCTACCTGTGAGGCATGTAAGCTCGTCCTGCATTAGGCTCTTGTGTGGCAAGAGGTCTCCTTTGTTAATGAGAGAAGCTCCGTGTGCATTAAGTTCTGGTGCTGTGGATGGTTTTTAGTGACTCTGAGGTTTATGCAATTCATAAGGTTCTTGTGGTAGAACTGTGTATTTTTAGTGAGTGGGCTGCCTGCCCAGGTGTGCAGATACACTACATTAAGCTATGGTGCTGTTGATGGTTTGTTAGTGAGGGAAGCTCCCTGCTGATGAGATTTGCACACACTGCATCAAGCTCTGGTGGCATGGATGGTTTATCGAGAGAAACTCCCTGCTGCTGAGGTTTGAACACACTGCATTAAGCTCTGGTGCTGTGGATTGTTTGTTAGTGAGAGAAGTGCGTCAAGCTCTAGTGGCATGGGTGGTTTGTTAGTGAGAGAATCTCCCTGCTGCTGAGGTTTGCACACACTACATTAAGCACTTGTGCTGTGGATGGTTTGTTAGTTAGAGAAGCTCCCTGCTGCTGAGGTTTGCACACACTACATTAAGCTCTGGTGTTGTGGGTCGTTTTTTTAGCGAGAGAAGCTTCCTGCTGCTGAGGCGTGCACACACTGCATCAAGCTATGGCATTTTTGTTAGTGAGAGAAGCACCCTGCTTCTGAGGTTCATCACACTACATTAAGCACTTGTGCTGTGGATGGTTTGTTAGTTAGAGAAGCTCCCTGCTGCTGAGTTTTGCGCACACTGCATCAAGCTCTGGTGGCATAGATGGTTTGTTAGTGAGAGAAGCTCCCTGCTGCTGAGGTTTTCACACACTGTATCAAGCTCGAGTAGCATGGATGGTTTGTTAGTGAGCGAAGCTCCTTGCTGCTGAGGTTTGCACACACTACATCAAGCTCTGGTGTTGTGGGTGGTATGTTAGTGAGAAAAGTGCGTCAAGCTCTGGTGGCATGGATGGTTTGTTAGAGAAGCTCCCTGTGCTGAGGTTTGCACACACTACATTAAGTTCTGGTGTTGTGGGTTGTGTTTTTAGTGAGATGCTTCCTGCTGCTGAGGTTTGCACACACTACATTAAGCTCTGGTGCTGTGGATGGTTTGTTAGTGGGAGAAGTGCGTCAAGGTCTAGTGGCATGGATGGTTTGATAGAGAGAGAGAGAAGTTCCCTGCTGCTGAGGTTTGAACACCCAGCATCAAGCTCCAGTGCTGTGGATGGTTTGTTAGTGAGAGCAGCTCCCTGCTGCGGAGGGTTGCACACACTGCATCAAGCTCATGGTGGCATGGATGGTTTGTTAGTGAGAGCAGCTCCCTGCTGCTGAATTTTCACACACTGCATCAAGCTCTGGTGCTGTGGATGGTTTGTTAGAGAGAGAAGTACGTCAAGCTCTGGTGGCATGGGTTGTTTGTTAGTGAGAAGCTCCCTGTTGCGGAGGGTTGCACATACTGTGTCAAGCTTATAGTGGCATGGATGGTTTGTTTTTGAGAGCAGCTCCCTGCTGCTGAGGTTTGCCTCACTATATTAAGCTCTGGTGATGTGGATGGTTTGTTGGTGAGAGAACCGCCCTGCTGCTGAGTTTTGCACACACTTCATCACGCTCTGTTGGCATGGATGGTTTGTTAGTGAGAGAAGCTCCCTGCTTCTGAGGTTTGTAACACTTCATTAGGCTGTGCTGCTGGAGCTAGTTTGTTTAGCGACAGAGACGGTCCTTGTCTCTGAGGTGGGTGTACACACAGCATTAGACCGTAGAGCGTGACTTGTGTATTTGTGTGAGAAACTTAATGTTGGCCTCTGCGGGTTGGAACATTTTGTTAAAGAAAGAAGCTGTCCTAGTTCGGAATCCTCTGTTTCTGGCTGTGCCATCTCTTATCTGGATTTGACAGAGTCTGAATCTTTCTCAGGCTCTCCTTACCCACTTCTCTGCCTGGTGGCTATATAGGTGACAACTCTGCAGTCTGTACAAACTCGACCTGGAGTCTGTAAATGGAGAAATGCATACCAAGTAATGTAGGAGGGAGTCACTTGCTGTAGTGGAGGGTCATGAGAAACTGTGTAAACAAGTTCAGAAGTAAACAGGAGCACGAACGTTATATGAAGTCTCAGGATGTTGCTTATGAGAACAGGCAATATTTGGGGTGAGGGATGGATGTGGGCTGGAGACAGTGGGAGCCAAGAGTGAGGGTGTAAACAATCAGGTTTTCCCAACTGATGCCCAGGATGCTTTTCTATCTAGAGAACATGGCTTTTTTGCACCAAAGTGAATTAATATTATATCATAATCTTATTTTTTTTTTTGTTATGCAATACAAACTCGGCCAGAAACGTGGTTACAAAGTCTAATAAATGGTTGTGTGCTGCTGCCTCACGGACCAGGGCAGCCACTCAATACCACTTTGTTCTGACCCTTCAAGAATAAAAACACATTGGTGGTAAATAATTCCTTGTGCAAGGCTTCTCCCTATCAGACTTGCTTCCTTCTCCCCTCTGCGCTGCAAACAACTTATCAAGTTCAAGGAAATCACTGAAGAATCACCTGTTCGATAGCCTTTTCCTCTGCACCCTTCCTGACACCATGTCTTCTGTTTCTTTACAGATGACTTGCTTCTTAGCTGTTCTTCCTTCCTCCCATATTTATTTTCCACACAATGAGGCATAATTTGGGCAGACCCAGTGCCATATAAATCCAGTATCCTAAATATATATTTCTTAAGATGTGCGAAATAGGTTTCCCACCAATGCCGGTGAATGTGTGGCACGCTGGTTTGATTTTTGAATTTGTAAAGCGCAGCAGTTACCCGAGGGCATCAAGGCGCTGTATACTACCATCCAAAAAGAGAGTTTCTGAGAGAGAATGATACGGGAGATGGCTACATGCAAAATAGCCAGGTCTTTAGAGCCTTTCTAAAGGGGAGGTGCTGGGAGATGGCCGTCAAGTTTTTTGGAAGGGTATTCCAGAGCTTACTAGCGGCAGTCGAGAATGCTCTATCGCCCCATCTCTTCCTAGTTGTTCTGGGTACGTGGAGATGAAGGTTGGAAGATGAGCGAAGGGATCTGCCAGGGGAATACCAACTAAACATGGATTTTAGTCTCTTTGGGTAGGGGAAATAGAGAGCCTTATGGACCATACAAAGAGATTTGAAGCTGATGCGCTTGTTGATTGTAAGCCAGTGTAGGGTTTCCAATACCCTTGGCAGCTGAGTGTCTTTTGGGGATGTTGAGAACCAGTCTCGCAAGGGCATTCTGCACCAGTTGGAGTTTATACTGCACATTCTTGTTCGAGTCTAGGTAGAGTGAATTGCAGTAATCCAATCTGGACATTACCAGGGCGAGAGCAAGCTGCTTGCGTGCGGGGTGCAGAATAAGAGGGAAGATTTTCTTCAATATCCTTAGGATCCAGGTGCAGGTGGAGACAGTGCGGTTTGTTTGGGCGTTAAAATTGAGGTCTGGGTCCATCAGAACTCCAAGGTTCTTAGCCTTGTTCCCTGGAGTAGGACACATTCCTAGAGAATGAGGCCAACAGCTGCTATTCCAGCTTGTTGCCCCTGGGCCAAAGACCATCACCTCCGTCTTTTCCCCATTCAGTTTTAAGGAATTACCAGACATCTATTCTGCCACCTTAGTCATACAGCATTGAACGTTCTCTGCTAACCAGCCTGTGTTCTTAGGAATTGATACCATGATCTGTGTGTCGTCAGCATATGACACTACCTCCATTCCACAGGAGTGGATGATGTTTGCTAGGGGTGCCACATAAAGATTATAAAGTGTGGGGCTTAGAGAGGAGCCCTGTGGAACTCCGCAGGGCAGGGAGAAGGCTTCAGAGTAGAAGTGCTGAAGCTTCACCTTTTGAGATCGTTCCCCTAGGAAAGAGGACCGGAGGGCTAAGGCTTGATGTGAGATGCCCAGCCCTTGGAGTCTGTCTAGCAGCAGAGTGGGAGAGATGGTATCGAACGTTGCAGACTGATCCAGGAGTATGAGCAGCAGTCCCTGTCCTTCATCCACTCTGCGTCTAATACTGTCCGTGGCTGAGATTAATGCTGTTTCTGTCCCATGATGTTTTCTAAAGCCAAACTGAGAGTCATTGAACCAGTGTTGTTCAGCAGTCTCCATCAGCTGAATATTGAGATGCATTTCCAGAACCTTTGCAGGTACGGGAAGCAGCGAAATCGGGCGATAGTTTTTACAGTCCATGGTGTCGAGATTCGTTTTTTTCAGCAGGGGCCTGATAATAGCCTGCTTCCAACTCTGTGGGTATGGTCTGGAGAGGATCACCTTATTTAATAACTCAGAGTGGGGCAGCTATAACACTGGCGGCCATATGGAGAACTGTAGGGGGGCAGGCTTCGGATGGCAAGCCTGCATAGGTTCTCAAGAGGTATTGCTCGACCAACTTTGGAGAGAGAGTGGAGAAAACCCTTGGTCTCTTGGCTAGTGTCTGATACTGAGTCTTGCTGTGCTCGGGGGGAGGGGAGGGAACCATGGGAGGTGGAGGGATGGGCTGGAGTAGGGGAAGTCGGGCCAAAGCCAGCGTGGATGTCCATAATCTTGGAGTAAAAGAAGGTGGCTAACAGATTGCAGTACACCTGCGAGCTCTCTGGTTCCGCTCTGGAGTGTGAGGCCGAGAGCAGTTGTACTAGCTTAAAAAGCTCTTTTGTGGAGACAGCATTTTCAATTTTTCTGGGTGCAATACTTGGACTTTTCTTCAAATATTGCACGTTTATATTCTTTGATAGTGCTTTTATATGAGGTTCTATCTTGATTTACTTGACTTTTCCTCCATGCTCGCTCGTGGCGGTGGCATGTTTGTTTAAGCATCCTGAGTCTAGCATTGTACTAAGGTGCGGATGGAGAGAGCCTTTTATGTGCAGTTGTCTTCAGAGGTGCCAGTATGTCTGCTGCACTCTCTAGCCAAGTGGTAAAGGCCTCTGCTCCGCTATCAGAGTTCTCTGAGATCACACAGGGTATACTATTTAAGGTCCTGGCTAGTGCCTCAGCAGACACCCCTTTCCAGTTTCTGTGTTTTTCCACAGTGTGTGGAGTATTTGTAAAACTGACTGTTGATATTAATGAGAGATTAAAGGCAACTGCCTTATGATCGGACCAGCTGATGGGAATTGTGTTTTGATAGACCAATCTGGGGTCATTTGTAAAAATCCCATCTAGGGTGTGGCCAGCCTTGTGGGTGGGGGCAGAAACCAGTTGTGATAGTCCATGATTAGTGAACGCTTCTAAGAGGCTTTTTGAGTCATGATTATCCATCTCCTCTAAGTGGAAGTTGAAATCCCCCATGATAGTCATCCGGTTCTCTGCTAGCAGTGATTCTAGAAGGATTTTAAGGTCCCTAAGATATGGGGGTCTAGGGCACTGTGCCGTGGTGAAGCCAAGACTGATTGCAAATGGTCGGTGTGCAGTAGCACAGGCCTTGTGACCTGAGTTTGATTCAATGCAGTGTGTGTGTGTGTGTGTGTGTGTGTGTATGTATGTATGTATGTATGTGTATGTGTGTATATATGTGTGTGTATGTATGTATGTATGTGTATATGTATGTATGTGTATATGTATATATATATATATATATATATATATATATATATATATATATATATATATATATATATATTTTTCTCCCTCAAAGAAAGAAACAGCACTCCAAGATAATCCATTAAAATCCTCCGGACAGGAGGGTTGGATTAAACGGTGGCGTTATTTTTCCATCTTGGAGTGCCGTTTCTTTCTTTGAAGGAGAAAGTCAGTGGTGAATTTTGCTAGCGGTGGCGCTTTTACGTACACCACCAGCGTTGTGGATGCAAGCCGTCTTCACCGCAATTTGTTGGGACTATATGTATAATAGAACCAAATTTTACTGATTATAAATCGTACAACACATAAAATGCATGAAACATGTTTGAACATGATCACCAAAGCCAGTAGAGTACATGTTGTCTTTCACGGCTCCATAAGCATTCACTGCGTATTGTCAGCCATCAGAAATGCTGCAGTACTTCCCTCCGATCTGCTTGTGTTTACGAAGGCACATCCTGGCTCCATATGTTGGCTCTTCTGTTTTGGAGCAGTGGCCCATGGTCCTCCACTGATCTCTCATGGGCAGTGCCCTGTCGGATATCCGGTGTCTGTTAATGTCTCTGTTTGCCAATAGTGTCAGTTCCCATGAGCGTTACAAAGCGCTTTAACGCCTTGTCAGGGGTAGGAGGCGCTATATAAATATTATTTACAATGACAGTTTTTCCTCAGTTCCCCCCAGTAGTGCAGATCGGGGATTGGAGACTGGTTACCATGTATAGTGTACGAAAAATTGATCTCTATTAGTTTTTAATCACTGGTCACTCCCAATCCATGTGGAAGAAGTATCCAATTAAGCTTTTTTTTAAATTTATTTTTTTACCTTCTTATATCTTCCAATGCCCCATAGTTAGATACTTATTGCGAAGTAAAGTTTTGTTGCGCAGGGCCTCTGTTAGTGGAAAAAAGGTGTTTCGAGAGGCTATGTTATAGTCTATATACAGAGTAAAACAAAAACTGCAGACCAGTTCCCGCGCATAACACTCAGCTCATCCTCTCCCTCACCAAGGACCCCACCACCACCAGACTCCACTTCCAGGAACGAATGAAGGACGTCGCATCCTGGATGAGCAGCAGCTGCCTGAAGCTCAACTCGGAGAAGACAGAGGTCCTCGTCCTGGGACCCTCCCCCTCTGCATGGGACAACAGCTGGTGGCCCACCGCCCTTGGCAGCCCTCCCATCCCCACCAACCACGCCCGGAACCTAGGCATCGTACTAGACTCCCCCCCCCCCCCCCTCTCCATGACCCGACAGGTCAACGCAGTCGCCTCCAGCTGTTTCAACACCCTCCTCATCCTCCGAAAGACCTTCAAATGGATCCCACCAGAATCAAGAAAGACCGTCATCCACGCACTCATAACCAGCAGACTTGACTACGGAAACGCCCTCTATGCCGGGATCAACAAGTCTCTGCTCCGCAAGCTCCAGACCATACAGAACACCGCAGCCAGACTCGTACTCGGCATCCCTCGACACGAACACATCACCCAACACCTGCGGAAACTCCACTGGCTCCCCGTTGAGAAAAGAGTTCCTTTCAAGATACTCACCCACGCCTACAAATGCCTCCACAACATCGGACCCCAATACCTCAACGAAAGAATCTCCTTCCACCTACCCAAAAGTAACCTCCGATCCGCCGACCTCGCAGAAACCCCCGCATCCACAGAGCCAGAACAGGTGGAAGAGCCTTCTACATCGCGGCCAAAACCTGGAACGAGCTCCCGGTTGACATCAGACGCGCCCCCTCCTTGAACATCTTCAGGAAAACACTCAAGACCTGGCTTTTCGACTGAACGGAGCTGTTCACCCCCCCCCCCCCCACCTCCAGCGCCTTGAGACCCTCACGGGTGAGTAGTGCGCTTACAATTCCCCATATTGATTGATTTATTGATATAACTTGGATACGCTTTTAAAAGAGGCACATATTTTCTTGCATGAAGTGTTCACACTTGTTTTCTCTCGAGTGCACCATTCTGTGTTTTCACCAATCCTGCTGGAAATGTTACTCAACAAAGGATGATTTTGCTTTGCATAAAAAGCGCAGAATTATCTTTCTCTAGCTGTTTCTAGCATTGTCCTTTCCATCTTCCGGAGTAGAACAGTTTAATGTTAGAAATTGTATTTCTTCGCTTTTTTGCAAGGCAAAAACATTATTTGTTTAATAACTTTTCCAATATGATTTTGTGAACATGTATAGTTTTTCTTCTTTAAACCCTCTTTATTTTGCAAACCATTGGGCTCCCTTGTAAATTCATGGTGTTAACATAACGAAACAAAATAGTAAGTAATTTGTGTTTCCCCCTTTGCTTAACTTAGTTAACCAGTCCCATATTCTGACTTTCCGCTGCTGTATAATTGCAGGGGCGCTGTATGTAAGTGCCTTGGGTCAGTCTGTGCTCCCCCAGTCTGTACCTGTGGTGCATGGATTGTTGCACGTGTTCTAGATTCTGGTACCGTCAGCTGACTGTAGAACAGAGGGCTGAGCTAATATTTATACCCTAGGAAGGACTGTCATTGCATGTACCCACAAACTAAAGAAACACCTTTGTAAGAGCTGCCTGCCACCAGTCGTCATTAGAAGATGTTCTATGTTCTGATGTTACAAAAGGTCAGCTAAAAATAATGGACTGAATGCTGTTCAGCGTTATCATGTTAAAGCAGAATTTCACAAATTGTCGTTGTAAATTGATGATGTACAAGTGCCTTTGGGAACCTTTTCCTGTGAGAGGTAGAACGGCAGTGTGATTGGCGAATGTAGCCGGCATCACTACTGCCGGTTTGCAGTTTCAGGGTTGCCTAATGGAAGCTGTGCCCACTTTCTTCCCACCACCCCATCACCTCCCAAGACTGTTAGTGGTATTTACTCTTCTACCCTTGCACGGGTAGATCGTGCCTCAATGACTTTAGAATTTTCTCACGTCACATTTAGAAGATTCCACTACAACCCAACTACACTTCACAACTGTTAGGGGCATGCTTACTGTCTCTCTGTGCCCCTAAAGTGACATTAGGAGGCCTCTGCGTCTCCGTTTCTTGTGCCACCTATTCTCATTAATACACCTTCTCTTCTACTCTGGTGGTTTCCTGTTCCTCTCTGCTGTCTTCCCCTTGTACAATTTCTGTTTGTTGGCAGGTCCTCTGATGTGGTTATACCTCTGTTCCTTCTGTTTCAGTGTCATTTTGGTTTTGTCTTCAGAGGTTCCCTTTTATTTAAGAGGGCTGCAGTGAGGCCACCATGGCAGATATGACTGTCACTGGACGTGTAATGACTGAGCGGCAGGAGCTGCAACGTGGACTTCTCATAGTTTTTCACCTCGTCCCATTTGGATCCAGCCTCTGCAGTTCTTAGGCGTTGTCTAATCCCTGTTCTGCGTACATTGCAGTTCAAAGCAGACTTGTAAGGCAAGAACAGTGCTGTATAAATTGATTCCCGGTCACCCAATGTTTTGACAAATCTATTTGCCTACTGCTGCGCTGGGAATAGTTTGACTTCCCAGATATCTATGAATAGATCTGGGCTCGCATCTTCACAGATAACCCAATACTGTCCATCACAGGGGTGTGGAATTTAATAAAATATCTACTTGTCCATGGGGCAGGTTGTTTCATAAATCTACTTGTCCTGTAACAAAATCCACTTGTCCCTTTTGTGCCATGTAATGTGGCGACAAATTATGGCTGAAATCTCATTATATAAGAGCTCTGATATAGCCTCTCTGATTATGCCAGGCTCATACCATAGCATGGTTTGAATTCTAGCCATTCCTTAATGTTGCCACGTTTCCACTGATCTACATACTGGGGCTGAAGGTAGTGGTAAGCAATAGTTCCAGGGTTGTAATGCCCTTTTGAATCTGTGCAAACCTACTAACTTGCATATTTTAAGGATTTTCACCAACTCTTCTCTAATTTTTTCCCATACTGAGAAAGGTTGGAACTTTACTGGCAGATGTGAAACTTCTTCCAGGGTTGGGAAAAAAGTGGTTGGAGGGAAAGTGAACTTACAAACGCTCAGATTTTTGCTTGAGGAACAAATCTACACATGCATATTTGCTCAGGCTAAAATGCAGTTCACAAATATTCCTTAGCCTAATTCTGTAAACTTTTGTGAATTCACGAAAGTTGTATATCTGCACTTAATGCAAGGACATATACCATGGGTGTACTTTTGAGACTTTCAATAATAATTGGGCCCCTAATTAGGTCTGGCATTAACCATAACCTTTTGTTTATTAAAATTCTGTCTCTTTCTCTGTCTATCGGCTGGCTTCACTGTGAGTGACAGCATTCTGCTCTTTCACAAGGAGTATATCGGCACACAAAGTAGTTTTGTTCAGTGCTAGAAACTACTGTGGCAATGTGTGCTTTTTGAGGTCAAATTTATTTTTGCGTTTGCCAATGTTTGTTATAATGGTGAGGGTCCGGCAGCTCCCACACAATAAGGTTTTACAAAAAAGCATGCCAAAACAAGTCACACATTGACAAAACCAAAACACTGACCATTAATTTCAGACCTGCTGGCTTTGCCAATGCTTGTTTATTTTCATGTTTCCCACAATCTTATTGAAACTGGTTACACTGATTTTCCATTATGAATCTCTTTGGGAAATGCTAGCATACATCAACACATTTTACTAAATGATGTTGCAAAGAAATGGTACTTAAAATTTTACAATATTTTAGCCAAAAGTTTTTTTTCCTACTTGCATTTTTTTGTGAACATTTTATTTTGAAAGCAAAGACTCCTCAAGCTTGCTTTCAAGCTTCTGCAAATATTTGCATCTAATCGGAGAGCATTCTGGGAGCATTATACATAGCCTCATATTGCTAAACTTTGAAAACGTGTGTATACATTTTTATACTGGAACCACTGTCAGTAGTGCAGTACGAGCTTACATTTATTTAGAGTGCTCACCCTAATAATACAGGCTTTGCATTAATGAATCATAAATACAAGTTTGAACAACATTAACATATGGGCACAAATATTACCTTAACTGCAGACAATACTCTTCCCTGATCCATAATGTGTTACTGTAAACTGTCAGTTAACCCGTTCGGTGCGCACGACGGCCGGGAGCCGTCCTGCGCAACGGTGCTTGTGTGCGCAGGATGGCTCCCGGCCGTCCTGGCACATGGCACCGGAAATCCCTCTGGTGCAGGCACCAGAGGGATTTCTTTTTCTTCCCCAAAGCCTCGGGAGCTGAGGAAGAGCTCCGTGGTTTCTATGAAATGAGGATCAGCGCGCACGTCGTGCTGACGTCATTTCATAGAAACCGAAACTGAAATGAGCCTTTAGGCTCATTTCAGTTTCACTTTCTATGTGCTCAGGGGGCTATCTCAGCCCCCTGAGCACGTAGAAAGACGGGAGAGATATCATTGGAAAGGGGAGCAGTGGATCCCTGCTTGGGGATCGCCCCAGGCGGGCGATCCCCATGCAGGGATCCACCCACTAGACACCATGGAGGGGGAAGCGGCTCCTTGGGCAGGGGCCTTTCCTCCCCCCAAACAAATTGGGTATATTCAGTCTATCTGCCCTCCCGGGGGGGCAGAAAGCCCACTAGACGCCAGGGATTTTTTTGTTGGCAATTTTTAATTAGGGTGGGGGCTGCCCAAAACGGGCATGCCAATGCCCCCACCCCTGCCAAAATTACAGCCTTTCTGCCCCCCCTGGGGGGCCGATGGGGGCAGGAGCCCCTAATCTGCCCCCGGGGGGGGGGGGGGCCAAAAGCCCACTAGACGCCAAGGATTTTTTTGGGGCAATTTGAATTAGGGTGGGGGCTGCCCAAAACGGGCATGCCAATGCCCCCGTCCCCCCTGCAATAATTAGTCTTTCTGCCCCCCCACGGTGGGGCAGAAAGCCCACTAGAAACCAGGGATTTTTTGGGTCAAGTACAATTAGGGGTGGGGGCTGCCCAAAATGGGCATGCCAATGCCCCCGCCCCACAAAAATTACAACCTTTCTGCCCCCCCGGGAGGCAGATGGGGGCAGTAGCCCCAATCTGCCCCCCCCGGAGGGGGGGGCAAAAAGCCCACTAGACGCCAGGGTTTTTTTTTGGGGGGAAATTCGAATTAGGGTGGGGGCTGCCCAAAACGGGCATGCCAATGCCCCCAACCCCCACAAAAATTAGTCTTTCTGCCCCCCCCTGGGGGGCAGAAAGCCCACTAGAAACCAGGGATTTTTTTTGTTTTCATGTAGGGGTGGGGGCTGCCCAAAATGGGCATGACAATACCCTCAGCCCCCCAGAGAAATTCCAGTCTTTCTGCCCCCCTGGTGGGCAGATGGGGACAGTGGCCCCTGATCTGCCCCCCGGGGGGGGCAGAAAGCCCACTAGGTGCCAGTGATTACGCTGGCTTTTTTTATGCGTGTGCGGGTGGGGGCACCACTCCCCCCCCCCCCCGCCCCCTAAAAAATTAGCCACAGTCTTTCTGCCCCCTTGGGGGCATATCGGGGCAAACCATCCCCCCCTCTCCCCCTTCCCCCCCCCCCCACAAGCGGCAGAAAACCCACTAGGCACAGACTTGTTTTTAGCAATGTGCCTACCTGTGGTTTTTTTGGCCCTAGCGTAGCCGGCACATAGGGAAACCTAGCAAAGCTGTACATTTTTGAAAACTAGACACCAAGGGGAATCCAGGATGGGGTGACTTGTGTGCCTCTCACCAGGTTTTGTTACCCAGAATCCTTTGCAAACCTCAAACTTAGTTAAAAAAAAAAAAAACATTTTCCTCACATTTCTGTGATGGAAGTTCTGGGATCTGCGTGGATCCACAAAATTCCACCCACCCCGCATTCCCCAAAGTCTTCCAAAAAAATGGTACCTCACTTGTGTGGGTAGGCCTAGTGCCCGCAACAGGAAACAGCCCAAAACGCAACATTGACACCACGTTTTCACAGTGAAAACTGACCCTTTTTTTTGCAAAGTGCCTAGCTGTAGATTTTGGTCTTGGGGTCGGCAGCCATCTAGAGAAACCTACCAAACCCACACATTTCTGAAAACTAGACACCCGGGGGAGTCCAGCGAGGTATGGTTTGCGTGGGTCCCCCAACGTTTTCCTACCCAGAATCCCCTGCAAACCTAATTTAGCTGAAAAAAATCACTTTTTTCTCAAATTTCTGTTTGGGAAAGTTCTGGAATCTACGTGGATCCACAAATTTCCTACCACCTAGCGTTCCCCCCAGGTCTCCCGATAATAATGATACCTCACTTGCGTGGGTGGGTCAAGTACCCGCGACAGGCAACGGCCCAAAATGTATTGAGGAGACATCAAAATTACCCATCACAAAACAACCTGGTTTTGCAAGGGGGGTCCCTGGGCTTTTGGCCCTGGGCTCGGTGGCCATCTTGGGAAACTACCAAACCCACACATTTCTGAAAACTAGACACCCGGGGGAGTCCAGCGAGGTATGGCACAAATGTCCTACCCCACAGCTTTTCCCTCAGTCTCCCGAGTAAAATGATACCTCACTTGTGTGGGTGGGGCAAGGGCTTGTGACTGGGAAGAGCCCAAAACATAGGGATTAAGGGTATAGCACCGAGAATTCTAAGCGCTACATTTTTTTTAAAAATACGTTTTTAGCCAATTCTGCATTGGACACCCACACAAGTGAGGTATCATTTTACTCTGGACACTAAGGAGAACGCTCTGAGGTAGGACATTTGTGCCAGCACGGTGATTCCACACAAAAATATGTGGAAAATGTGGGTTTTTTTCCAGCTAAATTTGAGGTTTGCAGGGGATTCTGGGTAGGGAGAGGTTGTGGATCCATGCAAGCCATACCTCATTGGACTGCCCAGGGTGTCCAGTTTTCAGAAATGTGTGGGTTTGGTAGGTTTCCCTAGATGGCGGCGAGCCCGGGGCCAAAACCCCAGGTGCCCCCCCCCCCCAAACCAGGTAGTTTTGTTATAGTTAATTTTGAAGTCTCCACAGTACGATTTGGGCCATTTCCTGTTGCAGCCACTATGCCTACCCACACAAGTGAGGTACCATTTTTATCGGGAGACCTGGGGGAACGCTGGGTGGTAGGAAATTTGTGTCAGCCCGGTGATCCTACAACTTTCCCACACAAATGTGAGAAAAAATTATTTTTTCAACAAAATTTGAGGTTTGCAGGGGATTCTGGTTAGGGAAATGTTGGGGGACCCACGCATGCCATACCTTGCTGGACTCCCCCGGGTGTCTAGTTTTCAGAAATGTGTGGGTTTGGTAGGTTTCCCTAGATTGCCGCCGAGCCCCGGGCCAAAAACCCAGGTGACCCCCCCCCCCCCTTGCAAAACCAGGTTGTTTTGCTATAGGTTATTTTGATGTCGCCTTAATAGGTTTTGGGCCCTTGCCTGTCGTGGGTACTCGACCCACCCACACAAGTGAGGTACCATTTTTCTCGGAAGACTTTGGGAATGCGGGGTGGGTGGAATTTTGTGGATCCACACAGATTCCAGAACTTTCCACCACAGAAATGTGAGAAATGTTTTTTTGGACAAATGTTGAGGTTTGCAAGGGATTCTGGGTAACAGAACCTGGTGAGAGCCAGTCAAGTCACCCCATCCTGGATTCCCCTGGGTGTCTAGTTTTAAAAAATGTATAGGTTTGCTAGGTTTCCCTAGGTGCCGGCAGAGCTAGGGTTCAAAATCTACAGCTAGGCACTTTGCATAAAAAGGGTCCGTTTTCACTGTGAAAATGTGGTGTGTCCACGTTGCGTTTTGGGCCGTTTCCTGTCGCGGGCACTAGGCCACCCACACAAGTGAGGTACCATTTTTCTCGGAAGACTTTGGGAAATGCGGGGTGGGTGGAATTTTGTGGATCCACGCAGATTCCAGAACTTTCCACCACAGAAATGCGAGGTGGGAGGCTGGTGCCTGCTCAGCCGGGGAGCTGGCTCTCTGGCCGCCAGCCTAGCCCGAGGGCAGGGAGCTGAGCAGTGGGTGGGGCTCCCCCTCGCGCTCTGCGACCCCTCTTACTCCCCCCACCACCGGCAGTGCAGAACTGGCCGGACAAGTAGAAGCATCGGCCGGTAACGAGTCCCTCCTACCAGCATCCAGGGGTGTTAGTAGAGGTGGAGAAAGGACATGCTTTGCTGCCTGTGATACAACCCCCCACCCAAATGAGTGTACATGCAGAGAAGAGGCCTTCTTGCAAACAAAACATGTGAAAATAGACACGCACAATGGCAGGCCTCCCGAAATATCCCAATGGTTCAGCTCCTAGTAGTGCGAGGCGCAGCCATGACACTTCACAGTGAAATCAACATGTCAAACACAAGCGATTTAAAGCTGAAGTGCACAGCGGGTTTTCTTCCCTCTATTTCACACTATGCCGAAACATGAAATGTGTACCATGGATCCTAACCCGCGAAGCAACGGGTGGACAAAGCATACTCAGAATATTGAGCTATGCATTTCTATTGTGAACAAATGCACAATGAAAAGAACGCCAATTGGTCCTTCAACCGCCGCAAATGAGTACAGCAAAAAAGGCACGCCTTTTTAGCATTTGGAAAATAAGCTTCGCACATTGCCCGCAATAGAAATTGTTCTTTAGTTAAAATATAAGCTGTCGATCGGTAACAGTTGTCGCAGTTGTGCTAATGCTGCTAGCCGACATCTTGATAAACTCTTACTTGAGACACCTGGGTAACAAGACTTCAGAAACATGATCCGTCACTACACGCCTCCTTTAGATAAGAAATACCCTCACGACAGCCGTCAAGCAAACGATCCAGTCCGGATGGGCCGTCCCAAAAGGAGACTGGGCGGGAACAAGGAAGCCTCATTTTCAATCCGAGGCCACCGTTTAGCATAAACGATGACGCCAGCCAATGAAAATGATGGGCGGGGCTTCAAGTCCCCTTATGAAATCTCCTCTACCACAATATGTCTCGCAGAGCGACAGCGCATGCGCGCTGCAACGCTAGGCGAGACCTAAAAAGGGTCTTTTTTCACTGTGAAAATGTGGTGTGTCCACGTTGCATTTTGAGCCGTTTCCTGTCGCGGGCACTAGGCCTACCCACACAAGTGAGGTACCATTTTTATCGGGAGACTTAGGGTAACACAGAATTGTAGAGCAACTGTTATTACCTATTGACTTTCGATGCATTTCTGCCTTCCAAATGAAAGACAATGTGTAAAAAAGAAGTCATTTTGAAAAATGACCTATAATTCTCATGCTAGTATGGGTACTCACAATTACGGAAATGTGTAAATATCTACTGTTTCTAAACTCTACATTTTGTTCTAATTTCAGAAATACATAGGTGTCTTTCATACCGATTTTTCCATGTATATATTTTCCCAAATTAATTGCTATATACCCGGTACATAATAAAAAACCATTGCAAGACGCTGCTCGGTGATTGGCGTGGGTTTGTCGGGTTCTTGGTGAACCTACAAGTCCTATATATCCCCACAACCAGAAAGGTCCAGCGGATGTAACTGTATATTGCTTTCAAACAGCTGTCATAATTAGAAGAAGTTACAGGTGAAAACGTTGACACACATGGCTGGGTTTTTTTCAATTAATTTTCAATTTTTCCTATATACAATTGTTAGTTACTATAAAGAAACCTTGAAGGATCTACACAAATGACCCCTTGCTGAATTCAGAATTTGGTCTACTTTTCTAAAATGTATAGCTTTCCAGGATCCATTATTGCTTTCATACCCATTTCTACCATTAACTGGAAGGAGGTTGAAAGCACAAAAAAAAGCAAAAATAGGCTATGTCCCAGAAAAATGGCAAAACTGTGTAAAAAATGTTGGTTTTCTGACAAAAGTCTGCTTGTCCCTGAAAGCTGGGAAGGTGGTGATTTCAGCACCACACCCCTTTGTTGATAACATTTGCAGGGGAAGAAACCAGATGCTTTAATCTGTAGCCCATTTTTCCCCCAAAAAACAATTTAGCTCTATTTTGGCTAATTTCTGGGTCCCCTCCAGGGGAATCCACAAACCCTGGGTACCTTTAGAATCCCCATGATGCTGGAAGAAAAGGACGCAAATTTGGCATGGATACCTTATGTGGTCGAAAAGTTACAGGGGCCTAAGCGCTAACTACCCCAACTAGCCAAAAAAAGGCTTAGCACGGGGGGGGGGGGAATAGGCCTATCAGCAAAGGGGTTAAAGACTTTGTGCTGTAGAGGGGGTTGGGCCTACTTGGCCCAAGGACAAAATACACATTAAAATTTGTTGCCCTTGACCCCAAACAATGTGTCTTTGGCGTCGGGCTATAGGAATTCCACATCCCTGCATCAGATTCCCTGTGGGAGGCTCATGGCCTCTTCCGGACTTGCTTTTTGGGAAAGCTTCTCCACTGCAGGAACACTTGTCATTCCAGGAACATCTCCAATTCAGAACTAGAACAAGCGGAGTTAGATGATCATATGAAAGCATCCTAATTTCTAGCAACTGATTCAAATGGTCCTTTTAACTGGAGACGGTAAGAACCAGAACACTGTTGCTATCTGTGGGACATTCTGAAAGGACTCGGACATGTGACCATATTTTGAAAATGAGAGGTGAATATTTTCCAGTGTCATTCTTGGGTCTCGCCTGAGAGCGTGCATGGGCTGGCGCGAGACATTTTGTTTACTAAAAGGGGCTTGGAGCCCACCCATCGCTTACCATTCGCTGGATTCATTGTCATTCTTATTTGCGGCCTTCTAATTGGCCAGCGTGTGCAGATTTTACTTCCTCCTCTTTCATTTGGAGTAGGAACCCATTAGTGATTGCTTCATTTTGATTAGTGCCCTTCCGCTTTACGCGCTGTGATTTGGGTACTATTTTCTTTCTTCTTGCACTGTCGGTGGTGTCCTTGTTGCCCTTGATGCTTGTTCCCTCCCACCCTCCGGTTGTCCGTGTTGCTTGTACAAGGTTATTTTCTGTTGTCCTCATTGTTTGGTTTGTTTGGTTTGCAGCAAATGGTTTCATGTGGGAACCCTTGATTTTTGAGTTCATAGTCCATTAGCCTGGCCTCTTGTTGGACCAGAAGGAAAGTTTTTTTAAACTGATTTAGATTTTAAGAGTAATTAAAAATCCCCCAGTTTCTGGAGAAAATGCAAAATATTATGTAAAATGTACTTTCTGAATTTCACTGTCATTCTTTCCCGATAATCAGGGCCACTGAAATTATGCTCCAGTGGAGAACTAAATTATACGGCAGGTTGACTGAATCATGTGGCAAGGACAACTAAATTATGTGGAATAATGTGGCACATTTTGTGGAAGTATTATTTTGCAGTTCGCCATTTTATGGCATTATTACGGTCTGGAAAAAAAGGTTTTACCTCATTGGTTTCAGTTTAATCCCTGAATACAGTAATCTGCAATTAAAAGGTGACCAATATAACCTTTGCAATGGGCCTTCCATTACACAGCACCACATGTGGCAGTTTTAGAGTAACTTTTGATCCGTTTGAGATGAACAAACATTTTATTTGTTATCTGTACATTAAATAGCAGATGGTGTATTATATGGCATGTCTGGCAAATCTATAATTCTGCAGAAAACTCTGGCCTCAGAATTGCAAAGTTCTAGTGGCCCTGTGAAGGAAATTAAGCCAGTCGAGTGTCTGCCATACTTTGCTTGTCCCCTAAAAACTGGAAGAATTTCGGTTTTACCAAACTTTAAATCCTTTCCTTTGTCTTAAAAAGAGACCAGTGACTTTTGAACATTTTCTTTCTTGGCTTGATTGCTTTTTAGGTCTGGCTGATAGTCCGTTTTAGCACTTTCTCTCGAGTCACCTTTAATAAAAAAAAAAAATCTTAAATCAAAATCCATACATACATACCTTTTGGAGGCTTTGGGTTATCTATCTTCATCCATTGGTTCTTTTCAGTGAACATTCATATTTTGCTTCCACCTCAAAGAGCATACAACATATAGGGCAATGCGTCAGCCCACTACACCCTTAGCCTCTCTTGCACTGCGCATTACAGCATTTTTTTGCCTGATTATATACGTAAAGCACCTAAAAGAGTGAACCACAATGCCAGGGCTGATGGGTTACGACTTCGCTTTGCTTTTCTTACCATACCTTTTTTCTTTTTAGGTCTCGCCTATGCAGCGCGCATGCGCTGCATAGGAGGGCCTTTAGCAGTCGCTCTTCACTTTTTCAAGCACTGCACTTTTGCTTGTGGCGGCATCCACCTTGCGGGAGCGAGCAGCGGCGCGCCACAAGCACGAGTGCAGTGCTTAAAGTGAAGACCGCGCACGCACCACTCCCGGGCTTGTGGACTTATTGCATCGAGTCGCACGCATTCAGTCCCTGAAATGCCGGGTACGCAGATTGCTGCTTTCAGTGCGTGCTGTCGCAGTGCTCCCAGTGCGAGGAGGTCCGCTTTCCCTACCTTGAGTGATGTGTTCGGTGAAATAGGTTCAGCGTTTGCTGTGGCACACTTGCGTAGAATTTAGTTTTTGCCGTGCAGAGCCTGCGTGCATATTCTTGCAGTGAATCACAGTGCCAGGCTTCCTCTTCGGCCTCCATACTTTGTTTTTTCTTGCTCATAAACATTTTTCTCTATTTCTGTGTCCTCCGTTTCCCCCCCTTTAATTAGCCTGCTTACTGCATGGAACAGTTTACAGCTTCTAAATGGGAACCAGCCTGCTAGTTTCGAGGTCAGTGCATGCTGGGAATACTTTGGGCTGCGCTTGTGTTTTAGCGCTTGTCTGCCTATTTGCTTATGTTTCCTCACACTCCTTTTCCAGCTTCCTTGGCCGTTTCGTGAAGCCGGCTGCAGAGTGAGTCACTGACCATGCTTGCGAGTGTGCACCGGGCTCCCTCGGAGACCGATGCCGCCTCCCCCTCCTGCAGCCTGTGCTCCGAGACATACATTACTAATTTACCCCTGGGGTGAGCAAATGCAGCGGGCTTGCGTTAATTACGGGACTTGAATTGTATTATTATTTTTTGGCAGTAGATGACACAATCCCCGTGAAGCCTCCCCGTGAAGCGTTACAACATTGCCTCTAAGCACTTTCAAAGAGATCAGGGGTGTGAGCGGGTTAAAGTTGCTCTGAATTTTGATGTTGGCTGAAGGGGTTACTTATAGCCAGATATTGCATTTCACTCGTGTGCTATAGGTAATGAGTCACCATAAATCATTGACAGTGCCTAGGTTTGGTGTGCAAGGTATTTGCAGCCCGTTGGCGGAAATAAGGGTGCTTCATTTGGTTCCGGCATTGAGGATCTTTTGTTTGGGCATTCACTACTTGTCTGCTGGGCCTGCGGTAGCTGGGCTACAATGCTATGGAGTTCCCCATGTCGAGACTTGGCTGCCTGAAAAGACTGGTACTTTGGTTTATCCTGAATAAGCAGGGGCATTGTGAATGCCCTGGGGAGGTTGGCCCCATCAATGAGAAGTCAGTCTCCTCTTTACTTTTAGTGAGTTCTGAAAATGCATGTGTGTGTGGTATGCACATCGCGCATGATGAGCCAATGCTGAAATCCTAGAAGGAAAATACAGCCAATAATGTGTCACTGGCTACTAGCTCGCATGAGGGAGACTTTCCTCCTTCACTGAGAAAAGCAGCTATGCAATCCGGCCCACGATCCCACCCCTGGAGATGTTAAATATTTCCACACTAACTCACACGCACTAGTGCCATGTGTGTTCATCAGATTGACCCACGCTGTCTTTTGAGGCTGTTCACGATATGTTCTCCAGGGTAGCGCAGTACTGTGCTGCATACATGTATGGACTCAGCTGCAAACCAGCGAGTGCTTAGAATGCTACCTTCTGTAGGGATATAACAGCCTGGATTAGCCTGAGAACCTTCCTCTACTAACACTACAATTGCTATTTAATCACCCTTCGAGCATCTTTGCCCTTCTCTGCACCACACTAGCACCAACAGGGCAGTTCGCGTCTGTGGTTGTTGGCAGTTTTAGACAGTTTTTTTTCTTTCTGAAGACTGCTTAGATTTGAAGTTGCCCCATGTCTTATGTGCTTCTTCTTGGTAGTAGGTCTGTTATTTGTAACCCACAAGAGTAGGCCTCATCTGTTAACTCTTCTTCTTATAAGATTGGCCCTACTGGTCCCAGCATGCAATGTGTTGTTGGAGTGTGTGGGCATGTGAGTGGGGATAATGTGCTGCATGGCTAAATACTTATAAGGTCCCAAATGCGAGACCTATTGGCTATGCCAATGCTTGTTTCTTTTTTTGTCAACCTTGTGTGTTTGAACTTTGTCTTTGTTACTTTAATTCAAAGAATGTAGCACCTTTTTCTTTGTGCTATATTTTCCTTTGATGCGTCTTAAAACTAGAAAGGGCTTCTAAGTACACCTGGCAGCAAGGAATCACCACTACTGTTGTATTTAAAATTCTAAAACTATTATTTTTTTTAATTTAGAATTTTATGACACTGCCCGCTCTCCGTACGGCTCCAGCCTCCTCAGAGGAGCCCGCGGCCCCCCCCCCCCCCCACACACGCCGACCCGGCAGGCGCGGGGGACCGCGCCATTTTAGGCCTGCTCCTAGCCCGAACGGCTGCCGCTTCCTGTGTCTCAGAGCAGCGGCGAGCACTTACCTCCTGGGATTGGGTCCCCACCACCCGCGCGAACCGCGGGGTTGTGCACACGAGCAATGCTGCCGCTACACCCGCAGAGGCCCTACGTGGTGCCTGTGGCAATGCAGATGGCGCCTCCTGCACGACCAGATCCATCCTGCTGGCCGCCTTCAGAAGACGCATCGATTCATCACTAACGCGTCACTCTACATGGTAGGCTATTAGTTTTACTACCTTGCACTACAAATGTGAAAGCTACCTAAATTTGACACTACGCACCAAACAAAGAAACACCACGAGGTTGGGCTACCAGTCACCAGGTCACCTGTACCTAAAATGGTGACTGTCAGCCCAACCAGTGCCCCTAAATAACTGTTGGGCTATAAACTAGTCCAATCACAAAATGGCAGTGTATGGACTGCACCACCCTCCCAATCTGCCCGGGGGGCAGATTTTCCCCCTCGTCAGTTGCCCCCCAAACCCGCCTTCCGCAACTCCACCCTGCCCCTAGGCACAACGATCACACTGTGCGTTGCCAAGCCACTTTCTGCACGCACCAGTTAAATCCACATGCCCTGAGACCACTGACGTGCATGTATGCCAATCACAATTTCCCCAGCGTCTGCCGTGCTCTACCAGTTCTGTTCTGGTGGTGAGTAGCACTGTCGATGCCCGTGGTGTGTGCGCATCTTGTGCGAGAGAAGCTTGCATTAGTCCAGCCTATGGTCAAGGCCACTGGAATTATGCGATTGAGCGGCCGCGGCAACTTTCATATAATTATAGATTTGCCCCATAATCTGCTAGATAATCTGCAGATTTTAACAACAACATTTTTTTGTTTCTATCTTAAGCGGTTCAAAAGTTAAAAAATATGCAGCAACACGTCTTGCCGCACAATGGAAGGCCTTCTGCAAAGTTGGACTGGTCACCTTTCTGTTGCTTAAACTGATACTAAACAGGTGTAACTAGTGCCCAGACAGTGTTAACAAGTTTAAAATTGACAAAATAATGAAGTAATGCTATCACAAAATGTGCCCATAATGCTGCATAATTTGCCTTTTCCTGCTGCATTATTTACTCAACCCTGCCGCATAATTTGGCCCTCAACTGCCGCATTATTCCAGTGGCCCTGCCTATGGTGCTTCTACCAAGCTATATTCTGCATTCAGGGCAAGCTTGCACTGTTTGTGCCATGTAGTAAGTGTTTGGGTGTGAGTAAAGTGTGCACTTTCCATCCTTATGCTCTGTATTGTTTGTTTCAGAGAAGCTTTCCTAATGATGAACTATGGAAGCTTGTACTCCTGTCTGGGAAGAGAGTGTAGCTTGCACTGCTGGCATGATTTAAATATATATTTCTATTCCATTGCAGTGAAAATATATTTAGCCCAATAATGCGTTATTTAGAGCAAATATATATATACACATACATACATACATATGTGTGTATAAAATAAGAACCTCACGTATCCCATGGCAAAACATTTTGCGGAGACACATCAAGGAGAAAACCAGTCTCTGATATACTTTGGCATCAAGATAATAAAGCAGAAAGAACGAGGAGGGGACAGAACCCTGGAATTGAGGAAAGCTGAATCGAGATGCATATTAGCCATTGGGACAGAGAAACCATTTGGCCATAATTTGGATGCTGAGTTACACGTACATCTCTGAGAAATTGATTGAAATAATACGACATATCCAATAAACCAGCTCAAATGAGGGAAAAGGAGTTGAGAATGGAAAACATAGTATGAAGGAAAGAAAGAAGAAAGAAGATATGAAAGATATTTGATCCAAAGGCAAGAGGACTGTAACAAAAATTGTGCAATAATGAAATGGATGTTATCACATTTTTATTATTGAAACCTGCTCTTAGAAGTCTTTTTTAGCTGACAAAATATTTATGGATAAAATATGTTTAGTTATAATTCTACTTCAGATAATATGAGAAGAAAAGATGAAAAAAGTGAAAAAAGTGAAAAAAGAGGGGGGGAAAGGAAAATGGTGCACAAAAGGAATGTACCATAGCAAGCCTCTTTATTTCATATGGCAGCTATATGGACTTCTTGAGACATGGAATGATCTTACATGGACATAACACGGAAGAAGTCCAATTGAAATATGCAAATTTGCACAAATATTTCGCACAAAACACTTTAAATTTAATAAGATCGTTTGGACTAAATGTTATTAATTTTTGTGGACTTTCCATCAAAAAGAAATGTTGATTTATTGATCTAATTTAGATATGATATTGAACAAACCAGACTAAAGATGCATTTTTGCACAACGATATTGCACCTAGCACCTTAAAAATTAACAAGATTGTGTGGACTAAATGATGTTTTACTTAGTGTACTTTACATAAGAAATTTGTTATTGAGTCCAGCCTTTTAGATCAAACCAGTTTCATACTTTCATATTTTTATACATCTGAATTTAACTGGGATAATTCTTTTATACAATTGAAATTTTATGTATTATTGAATCCAGTATTACTCTCCTCCTGAAAAGAAATAATTTTGAACTGTAAGATTGATGTTTTGCCTCTGCCTCGATACTGCATTCATATTAGTACTTTACAGAAAGGCTTATGAAGAAAATATTATAAATGGTAGCCATCAAATCCCATTAAGACTGAGGACAACGAGGGTTAACAGTCTAGCACATTTTTTAGAAACAAATAAGGGATCAAAATGCACTTTGTCACTTTAAATAGATGATCTGGACGACGCAACTCTATGGTCCAGTTGAAGGCAGGAGCCGAAACGCGTAGACCGTCCATGCTTGCACGATGTACTAAATAAATTCACTTTACTGGTTAAAAAACCTGCCTGTGGATCGTTCTTTCTCCGTGCTGTGGGATCCTTGCTGAGAGCAGTGTGGAGTCCGTTTTTGCAAAATATATATATATATATATGTGTGTGTGTGTATATATAGATATATATAGATATATATATCTTGCTCAAACTCATCAAACCACTGAAATGCCCCAGTTATGATGAGCCACCCGTACAACATATGCCTTAAGTTAACGCACGTCACCAGCCGCATTCAAAAATACCAATTTGACAAAGGTACAGAAACAAACAAAACACCAATCACTGTCCCATGGCGGGTGGTGCAAATGATGGCATGTGTTCAGCGGGGATACCAAGACAACTGTCTTTGCTTAGCTGCTGCAACCTTATGAAGATGCCCACTCTTTGCTCCCTCACACATTCTAAGAGCCCTCTTCAGTTCTTAGGTTCATAGATAAGTTAATGTCCTGATGAGACCCACGGATTTATGCTTCTGGTTCGAAATGTTGATGATAATTCAATAGCTCTCCTATGAAACAATCAAAGTGAAGATCTAAAATCACATTACACTTTGCCTGTTGTCTATTATTTTGACAGCCCTAAATATAACTGTGTATCTGAATGTACAAACCACAGACTCCCTGTTGTTGAGCACCCCACAGTCTGCACCACTGTTTGTTTGGTATACATGGTGACAAAAATAATATCTTTTTACACAGAGAGGCTGTTGGGTAAATTTTCTTATTATGTTTAATTTGATTGACCAATCCTCACAGGTTGGGTACATGCATCATACCTGTGCAAAGGAATCCCACAGAGCTGGTCTGCATTTTTCTTGCAATAGGTTTATTAAGCATTACAAATTGCTGCTCGGTGGTTCATGCTCTGTTGAGTCCAGTATGAATGTCTTAAGTTCAACGAATGATTGACTATGAACATTAATATATGTGAATTAAACAAATTCGCAAAGTATTTGAGTCTTACCATTGAGGATCTAACAAGACATTCGACCTCAAAATAAGGACGGGGCATGAGGAGGTCAAGTGAGGGGGTAATGTTCTGTTGCTACCTGTAATTTTCCTTGCCTCGCAACTAGATTTCCTCCTCTCAAACCTCAGTACCCACAATCCCAGGAGGGACGTATGGCTTTAAGAGACATAAGAAGGGGACCAGAGGAGCAGCTAGAAGGATTTGCCAGAGTGAAAACCTCACTTATTGGTGAGGACTGGGACTGGAAAGTCTAGTTTCGAGTTGCGAAGATTACTAGTAGCTAACAATACATTCCTTAATATCCTGGGACCTAGCACGCCGGAAATACTGCAATTACACAATGTTGAACAACAACCTATTTTGTGCTGAACAAATATTTAGCAGAGCATAACAAACGCCATCTTATGACCCCCCCCCCCTTTCACACTCACTGTATCATTGCCTGTGAACATTGTAAATATAGCCACACCACCCTCGACAAATATCTCAAATCTGACACTTTCCTGACCCTGACATTAGACATTTGTAGCCATCTCGATGCCAGTGCTGAGGACCAGTTGAAAGTGAAGCCTTGACTGTAAAATCTTAGCCAAGCTGTCAGCAGTGCTGAACGAGCCAATGATCACTGGGCATGGCAAATCCTGAAATGGAATCCAAGTGAGGCTGACGCAGCCCGTCATCCTGACAGTGGTAACAGCTGTCACTCAAAGCACCCAGAAAGGGGCCAAAACAAAGAAGTGTTCATTATTATAAGGTAATCAGTTGGCCTCCTCTATAACTACCCCCATATAGTTTGAAATCAGTAAACCACAAATGCCATTAAGTACATTCCGAAATAAATCCCAAAATATCACAGTACGTGTTGAATGCTACAGTTACTGTACATTAATCACCAACATAATGCTGTTTACTAGGCTAAATAGCACTTTCCCTAAAGAAGTGGAGTAGCAAGGGTGCGTGGTGCCAGCAAGGGAAAATGCCTTATCCACGGGTTGGCTACTAAAATACAGCCATAATTTGTGTGCAGTGGCCCCCAAAAACCCTGGGCCACTGCACCTCCTCCACAGCTGATGCATATCAGCAGGAGTTGCTTCTAAACTGATCTCGATTTAAAACACTGAACTGAGAGAAATGGCTCCACAAAACGCAATACTGTGTGTTTACAGATATTAAACTTGTTACTAGACCCAGAACACTAGATTATTAAATGTATCCCTCGAACCCTGTAACATGCTATTAGTCACTCCAGTAAATTGCCAAGCAAGGTCAAGAAGTCCACGTCAAATAAAATTCAGTACTTTCAAAGATCAATTGATTCTTTGGGCCAGCCATTTATACGATGACTGCAACAATATATGAGCATCTATATTAGGTTTACGACCAATGATAAGACACTGAAGCGCTTTTCCAGACGAGTAGCGGTGCTATTCATGGATACTTAGGTTCTTAGTTAACAGACCTATCCGAAGGTAGATTATTCATGATATTACAGTTTAGACGCCTACTCTTTAAACTGGTTTCTCCTGCAAGCTTGTGAATGAATGAATGATTTCTAAAGCGTATGACTACTCCATGGAGTGTCCCGGCGCTAGACTTCTAGGCCACGGTCACGTGCCACCAGACTAACATGATGAAAAAAGGAGGGTTTTAAGTGCTTTTCTAAATATTGATTCCTGAGAAATGGCCTAAAGCAAAAGCAGAAACTTTTTCCATTCTTTACTAGCAAGTATCGAAAAAGAGTGCCCACCATACCTACCGCTGTGAAATCTCAGCACCGTAACAAGAAAAGCCAGAGCAGTGCAATTAGTGTCATTCTTGTATGAATGGTGGATGTGTACAGACGGGTATGGTGTCCTTTTCCCTATTCTCATTACCACGGTGTCATATGGCCTCCTCCTTTGTGACATCATTCCATTTTGCATTCTAGAATGTCTTGGGTTTGGAACCCCAAGTTTGGCAGTTGGAGAGTTTCCACCGGCTTAGGTTGATTACGTGATCTATGCTCCTGAACCTACCTGTGTTCATTGGCGACGAGGACTGGTGTGTTGCTTTTACCACTTTGACATGGAACAAGTTACTGAGGCTGGGCATCCAACTTTGTGTGAGCAGGCACAATAAATACTGATACTAGCTTTAGTGGAGGCTGGGAACTTCACAGTAGAAGTCATTCACAGTGGTGAGCCAGCAGATGAATGCTGGGACTGTACACATGGTAGAGAGGAACCATCAGTATCCCAATCACAGTAGAACGCATCTGCATTCCATGAAGGTGACATTTGAAGGTGATGAGCAGGTAGAGAAACGTGTAATGATGAGTTACTGATGGTAGATCACTGTGAAGTCTATTTGGCAGTCAGCCAGGTAAAGCCCAACATACTGTCAAACAATGTGACCGAGAAGTGCTAAATCGACCACAGAAAAAACATCAGTCATTCACACTTGCACAGCGGCCATCTTAAGACTGTGCACATTTACACTGCATAGCCTACATGTTTGGAGTCAGCACCTGCAGAGTGTGTCAGCATGGTCTGTTGATCCACGCACCTCCTAATAACTGGACTGTGTTCAATTCTTGTCAGCACCTCTACATGAGACCAGTGAAGTCTGCAATTTCGAGGGTTCTGTACAATAGTCTGGCAGCTATTTGGTGGCCACCGGGTAATTTGTTAGTAGTTCTCGTTTCCCAAGGAAAGGAAGTGTGCATCTTGGAGGCCACCATGCAAAATGTGACACTTCCTCTGTTCTATCTCATCCGGATGAACCTCTCATTAGGAAGGCCAAGTGGAAAAAGGTATTCCAAAATTATGCTAGGTTTCATAGAACAAGTTTGAGTGCTGCAAGAAAACTTGCTTTTCTGTTGCACACTTTAGGTTCTAAGGGACAGGAAACCTTAACAAAATGTGCTCGAGTTGAGGCATGAGGATAACCAGGACCTAAACATATTTGAGCTGGCCATCAACCTTTTTCCATCATCCATCTGCGCAGGAAGTGACCACTGAATTTCCCATCTATCCTCACAGGAATCAACATCACTCCTCATCCCTCCCAGGACCTACTTAATTGCAGCACGGATGCGCCACTGGTGTACCAAAGGCAAGCCCGTCTGTGCCTGGACCTCACCCAGCACCAGGAACCCTGATCGTCTCCCCCTTATGACGCTACTCTGCTGTGACCCTCCACACCCTGAACCTTAGCCGCTGCTCCCTATGCTGCTGCACCACACAACCCTGATGGAGCTTTCTCATGTGCATCCTGCAAGTTTTCATGCCCTTACCCACATTCCTCGCACCCACATGAATAGCACCCATCACCCCACTCGCTCACACAGTCATGCACTCTCATGCATGATCCTCAACACCCGCTCACTCACCAAACAAGCCACAGAGGTCTGGGACCTGCTGCACGACAAGGCCTCAGACCAACTTTTCCTCATGGAAAACTGACAAAACCACGCATTGGCACCTGACATAGTCACATCCATCCTCCCATCTACAAGATCGTCAGGCAGGACAGACTTCATAACTCTGGTGGTAGAATCACCATGATCCACAAGGAGGCCATTTTCTACACCACCTCCATGGACACATCATCCTCCAGCTTTGAACACCCGCTGTTCAGGCTCCACGTTACAGCAGAGTGGCACTCATCTACAGACAACCTTGACCTCGCATCAACTTCAGACACCATCACAGATTTCGTTGTTTCACTCACCCTCTACGTTGGAAATTACATATTACTTGGAGTCCTTAACTTCCACCTCGAAGACCACCCCCCCCAACGTAAAAGTACTCATCGAAGCCTTACCTAGTGAGTAAAGGGACTTACCCACGCTGCTGGACACCTCCTAGAACCCTATTTTCACCACCTTGCGCAATATCTGAGTCCGAGATCCCACACCAGTCTCCTTGATAGACTACGCTCATAAATTTTCAGCGTCCCGGACCCCTGCACCTGGCATCACTTCCAGACCAGCCTGCCGAAACTAGAGCAGCATCACTAACCAGGACTGGAACACCACTCTCAATAACCAACCACCTGAATACAGCAAAAGCCTCCACAAAGCCCCCAAAAATTTCAACAATTGGATGACCTCCGGTTCCAACTCCCTGGCCACCCTCAATCACAGCAGTAAAAGAGGATAGAGTTTTCATGCCAGGTGGTATATGCAGGAACTCAGACTGATGAAATGCCACTGCAAACCACTAGAGCACAAATGGAAAATGAGCCAGGGCAATGCAAACAGGAACACTTTCAAATCCGCTTTGAGTCTCTACCTCCAAATGATCCAGACCAACAAACGCGTCACTCTGGCTGACCATATTAATACCAGCACGAACAGAAGCAAAGAAATCTTCACTATTGTGAGGGATTTCATCTCCCCAGAACTCTCCTCTAGCTCGATGCACCCTATTGCCCCCCTCGTAGGACCTCTGCATCAATCTCAATTCTTCAGCAACAAAATCACCACCATTTACAGCAACTTCAACCTGCTATAGGACCTTACATACCTTGCCAAACCCCTCCCAATCGTATTCAAAGAATCAATGCTAACCAAACAGCCTGACATTACCCCAGAACAAACCTCAACCACCAAGAACACCATCCACTCTGGGGCCCCGTAGGACTCCTGCCCCACTACACCTACTCCAGAGGACTGGAGCCAATCAGCACTATACTCTCACCCATTCTAAATGCCTCCATTTCTTCCACGACTTTCTAAGGTACTTGAAAACAAGCAACTGTCCTCCTGCTGCTAAAGAAACTCTGCATAGACCTTCAACACTTGCCAACTAGAGACTGATCTCCCTGCTAACATTCCTGATCAAGGTCTTAGAGAAAATCATCAACAGACGCCTCACCAAATATCTCCGCGATCATCGACTCCACTCAGTCTCGTTTCAGACCCAGCCACAGCACAGAAACTGCCCTAATTGCCGCCACCGAAGACTTGGTGGCCCTCATCCTCTCTGGGGCTTGTGACAGGGTATCCTGCCCCATGTTCATCCTATGCCTCCACAACATCACAATAAAAGGACACACACTCAGATTGATTCCTTCTTGAGTGGAAGGACCCAGTCAGTTAGCTTAGCACCATATACCTCTGACGCTCGCAACCTCATCTGCAGAGTTCTGCAAGGTCCTCCTTGAGCCCAACCCCCTTCAACGCATACATGATCCCTCAAGCCATCATCATCCGCTCTCACAACATAAACGTCCTCTCCTATGGCGATGACACACAACTCATGCTCTCCCTCACGGACAAGACTCCCAGTACACATATCAATTTCAATACCTGCTTGACTATGAGCACTTCAACGTGGGACTCCAGCAAGTGGCCAACAGAGCTAGGACTGACTCAACCCCTCATGCCCCCCTCCCACTCCAAGAACCTCTGGATCATCAACAGCAAACTCAACATGACCATCCAAGTCAACTCTGTCACCGCCTCATGCTTCCATACCCTGAAGATGCTGAGGAAGATTTTAAAATGGCTTCCAATCAGCACCTGGAGAACCATCATGCATGCTCATGTCACAAGCAAGCTGTATTCTGGGCACACCCTCTATGCCGGGATCAACAAAAAATTCACCCAAGGCCGCGCATAATTTAGAACTCGGCTGCCAGAATCGCTCTTAACCACCCACACCGCATTCACACCACACCTGAAGGAGCTCTACCAGCTCCTCATAGGCAAATGAACACAATTCAAACTCCTCACCAACATTTTAAATGCCCTCATAACACTGGCCCAGCATACCTCAACAATCTCATCTGCTTTCACAAACCTCCGCTCGTCCAGATTCCTACTTGCACACATCCCATGCATATAGAAAACCATATCACATGGTCAAGCCTCCTAAATCACTTCTAAAGCGTGGAACGACCTGCCACTGCGCATAAGAGCATCCTCCTCACTAATTAGCCGAAGACCTCGCATTTCGAATAATTAGGCCATAGGTTTTGCTTGCCCCACACGTGCTCAGCGCCGTGATACCGTCCCGGGTGACAGTGCGCTCTACAATTCTGCAAAACATCAAAAAACTAGATTTGCATTATGTACTGCTTGTTCGTACCTTCTAGGAAATGTATTATTTTGGTCGTATGATACAGAAGAGAAAATTAATTTGTTGAGGAGTATATTACTGCATTAAGGAAGTTAAGAGCATTGGTTGAGGAATGCTTAGTGGATCAATTCATTTTGAAACTCCAGAGCAACAGAAATCGAGGCTCATTGTTTAGCCAAGGATCCACCTCTGGAGGATGTTATCTACTTGGCAAAGAGGGTGGAGCATTCCTTGAGTTGACTGGATGCTTTGAAGAAAGTGTGAATAAAGGTGATGTTTATGCAGTTGAGGTGAAAGGCCTGAACAATGCTACATTTCAAAGGATAGTGTTTTAGATGTGGACAAGTTGGTCATATGTCCAAAAACAAAGAGCATCCTGACATAATTTGTGTCCCCCTACAGGTTTATTTTCTCGAATTCCATAGGAGCAGGGACACTGTAACAATACGAAATGTAGTGAAAGATCTGTTAGGAGGTTGGTTTGCAAGTGGGGAAGAGGATTCCAGGTGACCTATTGATTTTGTGATGAATGATGTACTGTTGAGCATTATGTTAAACTCCTTCTCCTGGAAGAGCATTGTTTCTGACTAGGTTTTTAAGTGTTTGTTTGAACTCAAACTGTCTCTGCAGTGCATGGACATCAGGTGAGTGGCCTGTGGCGTCCTAGGTAGTAAAATGCTTTAGTATTTAATGAGCACCATTTAGTCCCACACAAGATAAATCATGATAAAATCTATGTTGCTGTCAATGGCGACAGTATTTTGGGCTGGCCTCATCAAAAGGACCTTTGTGCTTAAGTAGGATCTTAATGGCCATGTGTAAATCTGGCCATGTCTGAACTGGGGTGGTGGAGTGAGCTAAAGAATGATGATGGATTAAACCCAGATCAGTTGACTGGGGGTGAGTGTTTGATTAGCTCAAACGCTCCGTCCTTCATCCCCTTTGGTATCGCTTTGTTTCCCCTAAGTTGGCAGGGTATGCCCAGACGTGGGTCCCTTGCTCACTTTGCCACTGCATTCAAGCTAGCCTGGCAGATGACGGCTGACTAGCCAGAAACCGGTCCCAGGATGCTTGTTTCCGGTCCAGGGAAGACATGGCTTGGCAGTTCGGGCTGGACTGTTCCCATGAGGCACAGAGTCAGACTGATTTGCATATGGCCATGTCTGAACTGGGGTGGTGGAGTGAGCTAAAGAATGATGATGGATTAAACCCAGATCAGTTGACTGGGGGTGAGTGTTTGATTAGCTCAAACGCTCCATCCATCATCCCCTTTGGTATCGATGTGTAAATCTGGACATGCCAAATGTTGGAGGGGTGTGCTGATTTCGAAAGTATGTCTTTACCAAAAATTTGGGTTGTATAAAGTATTCTACTCACTGCATTAAATTCAAAGCAGGAGCAAAACCCATCGTATATAAGGTTAGGAGAATGCCCGTGGGAGTACAAGATGTGTTTCACAAGGAATTGGAGATATTAGAAATGACTTGTGTAATAACATCTGTAGAGGTGAGTCATTGGTTAGCTCTGTAGTCACAATTTGAAAGGCTAGTGGAGCATTAGGCCTCTACACCGACCTGAGGGCCTTGAACAAGAAAAATGTTGATAGATATCCGCTTCCCAGTATTTTTGACATCAAAACCTGACATATAAAAAGTATTTCACCACCTTAGACCTTGTGTCTGTCTACCCACAGGTAACGCTCCCTCCACATTCTCAGGGTATCACTACTTTTGGTGCACCTATAGGGGCATACAAGTTTCTCAGGCTACCTTCCAGCCTTGTTTCATCTGCCTCCATCTTTAAGAGAGTCATGGCATCCGTCATGGACAGTATTGTGCACTGTTTCCAGGATGATCTAGTATTTGGCTCGACCTAGGAACAACATAATGATGGAGTGCGTGTCATTCTGGAAAATACTCGAAGAATCGGTTTGACATTAAATGCTGAGAAATGTCCCTTTTATGAGGAGGAGGAAATAGCATATCTTGGATACACTGTGCAGGGAGTGAAGCCAAGCAACAATTGATGGACACCATTTTTAATCTTAATGTCCCTTGTAACAAGGAAGAGGATGTCTGATTTCCGGAATTGTCAAGAGTTTTGCCGTCATTTCCTGCCTAATCTATCTGATCGAACCAAAGAGTTGTATTGGTTGTGTAAGAAAGTTGTGGTATTGGAATGGAACCGGGAGTGCATGGATGAATTTGATCAAGTAATCTGAGCTCAAGAAGGCTCCTGATTTACAGGTTCTAGTAGTGAGACTAGAGTTGTCACTGATGCCAGCAGTAAGGGCTTGGGTGCTGTACTGCTTCAAGTAGATGGGCATCAAGACACTGGCGTAACGAAACTTGAGGGGGCCCCCCTGCAAGGTACGAGGAGGGGCCCCCTTCTGACCCATTAGGGAGCTCTCCGGGAGTACTGTGCTGAGGGGGCCTCCTGGAACTTGGGGGGGGTGGGGGGCATCCCTCTGGGCCACCACAGCATCACTGAGTGCCACCACAGCATCACTGAGTGCCACCACAGCATCACTCACCACCACCACGGCACCACCTCAGTATCAGCACAGCACCACTTCAGCATCAGTGCACCAGCGCAGGCCAACTCGGCATCACCTGAGCTCCTGCTTCACCCTGCATCACCTCGGCATCACTCAGCACCACATCAGCACAGCACCACCACTGCACCATCTCAGCACCACCACTGCACCATCTCAGCATCCGCACCACCACCTCATCAGTGCACCACCAGCGCAGCACTACCTCAGCACTACCTCAGCACCACCTCATCACCAGTGCAGTACTATCTGTGCATCAGCATAACACCACCTCCACATCAGTGTACCACCACCAGTGCAGCCCCACCTCAGCAGCAATTCAGCACCACCTCAACATCAGTGCAACACCACCTCAGCACAGCACCAACTCTGCATCACTCAGTACCACCTGAGCACCACCTCTGCACCCCCTGAACACCAGTGCAGCACCACCACCTCAGCATCACTCAGCAACACCCCAGCCTGCTCTCGGAATCTGGCATCTGTTGATTCTCCCCTAGCGTTCGTTTGCTGCTAGTGTTATAATACAGGTACTAGTTCGAAACCTTCACCCTCCGATTTGTTTATGCCCCCTCAAAAAAAGCTATAACAAACAACCATTGAAACTGGCAGAAACAAGTTGCCAGCATTGCAAGGACAAAAGAAAACTGAGGACATTTTTATTGTAAATACTTTTTCTAATATGGTCTTTCAGTTGTACATAAAGCCTTCTTGGTCATATATAAGGTAACAAAAATGCTTCTGTCACTTTTTTATTATAACTTTTCAGCATGCTGCACAGCATCCACACTTCTTTACAGCCCAGCTTAAAGACATTGGCAAAGTCAATAGCTCTGGCTAAACACTTCTAAGGCCCCAAAGGCGAGACTATTGGCTATGCCAATGCTTGTTTTCCTTTTTCGATTCCCTTCAGTCCCTTCACCTAATTGTATTTTGTTTTTTTCGGTTTTAGAAGGCTTTATTGAAACGATTTCATCAAAAAGGTACATCTTAGTGACGCTTGTCTAATATCTGAGAAGGATGATATATAACATAGTAATACAGAGAAATACATTGAAAGGATTAACCAATGTTACTTTTTTTTTTTTAATACTGCATTGCACAATCTACAGACAGAGGAGTAAAAGCAAAAAGAAAAACGTAATCAAAAATAGTACCATAATAAAACTGCATTTTACATCTTCTATTCCGAGGGAAAGAAAGAAAATGAAAAAAAGAAAAGGACGAAGGGAAAAGGAGATAGAAAAGGAAATAGTGACCGTAGTAATACAAACAAGCATTGGCATAGCCAATCGGTCTCGCTTTTGGGACCTTATAAGTATTTAGTTATGCAGCACAATATCCTTGGTGCAACAACATCAACCGTTGCATGGCTAAACACTTATAAGGTCCCCAAGGCGAGACCTATTGGCTATGCCAATGCTTGTTTATTATATGCTTCTTTCCATCCAATTGGGCGCCTCATTTAACTTAGTGCTTTAATTGACGGACTACCTTACCCATATGGATTGGCTGCCCCTGGCTACTACTGTTACTACACTTTGGGGTGGGGGGGGAGTATGCACAGGGGATTGTCTGAAGTCAGTGTCATTCCTGTGGGTCCCAAGTCAGACGTAGGGTATAAAGGGGACATGGGTGGAAAATATTTATGAGAGAAATTTAGAAAGACGAACAGGCTTTGCCACAGGTGATCACACTCTTAGGCCCTGGTTATACGTGGTGTGGAATCGGGCGAGGTATTTATCGCACCCAGCCAGAGACTTTTTAAGGCATGGGCAAAGTAGGCTCTGGCCCAAGGCCCCAGCCTTTCAGGGGGCACCCTGATACAGCCAGCTATGTTCTGCAGAGAGTCTTGCCCTGATTACCTTTATTAATTCTTCAACAAATTGTTTTAAATACCGTTCCCCTTTAATTTATTTTCAGTGTGGGTGATGTGCGATGTGTGGGAGTCTATGGCAGACGTGTTTGTTTCATGCAACATTCAGTGAAAACTTTCTTTTAGGACAAAACAGGACCTCACATGAGAAATGGGAGGGTGTCAGAGATTATTTGCAGTAATATTAGAGAGCTGCGGCTGTGTTACAATATTGAAAACACACGTCACTATCCCTAAATATTAGATGTAAACACATTTAGAATTTGGACCAGTGTGCCTGTGCACTTAGTGACCTGGCCAAAGAGGGGATGAAAGAACTGAAACTGGATCATAAATTCAAATCTGTTTAGAACAGGGGACCCCAAATTATGTTTGGCCCAAGGCCCCCAAAATCCTTAACTTGTCCCTGCACCCAGCGGATTAATGTGGGGCTAAGGAGTTTACGGGGGCAGAAAGTACCTCCTCTTTCACGTTTTCGCTTAGAAAATGGGGAATGACATGCAGCTCTGTGCTTACTGTACCAAGTTCCATATATGCGGACATTTTTCACACATTAGCACTAGGTAAATTTCAGTACGTGCGAGTTCTGACCGGCTGAAATTTACCAACAAAAAAATGTAAGACTTGCGTTAATTACCACCATACGCTACGTACTGGCTGTGATGATAAAGGATAAAAGAAAACGGTAAAAACAAATAAAAAGCTAGCGCCTCATTATTTGTGACAGCTGCACAAGGCATTAGCGCCGCCATTTGAGGCAGTAAAGCTGGAAACATGCATTGAATTTAATTCCCTTTAGGAGCCGAGTGTGAAAACACATGATTGCACCTATGCTGTCTTCTCCATTTGTTCACGTTGTTTCTTTTAGGTGTGGTTGCGCCAGGGGCTGGGCACCCTGACAACAAATCAAGTTGAACAAGCCCGCGAGTGGTGGGCGCGCGCGCGCCAAAGCGAGACATGTGGTTTCAATTATCGCGCCCGCGTCTGGGCACGATAATTGGAAACAGATGTCTGCCGTGCGGGTAACCGCAGGGAAAAGGCCATGACGCACGAGCGTCTGGTCAGCTTTTAAAAGCCCCTTACTTAGTCTCGCAGAGCAGCGCTTGCGCGCTACTCGAGGCTCGACCTAAAAATCAAATATACCAGAAGAAGTTATGAATTAACAAAGTATAATGAATAAAGAGAACAAATAACATTTTAATGTTACAAACTATAAATGAGACGTTCGGAGTGGTTGGAAATTGAAATTGCTGTTCCGCATCCGTGCAGGAGGATTAGATAAATAAGCGGCAAGAGGTGACCAAAAAATGTTCTTCTGAAGAAGTTGAAGTGTAGATGATGCAGATGCTCTGTCAAGTCTGTGGTGGTGACAAAGTAAATTCCACCATCCATTAAAGGTTACTTGGGTAACATCTTTCCAGTTAGACGTAATGATTTGAAAAGCAACAGCAGTAAGCAAATCCACAAACTTACCAAATTTACGAGCACCAATCCAGATAGATGAAGAATTGCCCAAAAAAATAGATTTAATCTCGAAAGTGAAATCAACCAAACACATAGTTGAAATCATTCTATAGACCCTCTTCAGAAAGAAATCATATGGGGTCAGTGAAAAAATGAATGCAAAAACATGCCCGGTGCCTAATTGTATTAATGATTGTGCATCCTCTTGTCACATTTTTAGGTCTCGCCTGAGCCGGCGCATGCGCTTCTCTGGCGAGACTTTTAGTAAGTGGGGTTCAAAAAGCCGACCACAGCTTTTTGTGTGGCCTAGAGCGTGCGGTTACGCGCACAGTTACGCGCACAGGCGCCATCTGGCTTTCCTGTCTCGTCATGGCTCATTAAGTGCATCGCTCGCGGGCACCCTTACAACTCGCGATCACTTTCACGGCCGCGTCACTTTCACGGCCGCGCGGCCAATGCTTGTTTTTATTTCCTTTTAGCGCGCGCCTCCTCGCTCGCACCTTTGCCCGTCATTGCTTCCGTCCTTCCGGCGCCTGTCACTCCTTCTGAGCACACTCGCTGAGAGTAATGGGCTTCCGCTTTTAAGCAATGCTTGTTTTATTTGCCGATTGCTTTGGTGTTAAAATAAAAAAAGGTCATTGTATATGTGGCAACATGCTCCATAATTTGTATTTTCTTCCATAATTTTGCCATTCTTGCCACACAATATGTTTTTTAAATGCCGCAAACTTTGTGTGGGGCCCTTATCACACTTTTGGGCACACTCAAAAGGGGGATGTTACGGAGACAAGTTACCATCCCCAAACTAATTTCTGGACGTGGTCGCCCATCGCCACCTGCAGGCCAAAACTATAATTTGTGTGCTGTAATCGCCACAAGAAAGATCTGAATGGGATCTGTTGATAGGGTTGAACGTGTGATTTTAAGGAGTTCTGCCTACAAAAGGTATTCCCTGTTCTTGTTTCCAAACATCCTCTCTTCATTCTTCCCTGGTTTATCTCACCCTTCCATGTTCCATTCCTTCGTTCCTTCTTACATGTTCCCTCCCTCGCTTTCTAACACTCTTCTCCGTCGCCACCGTGTTTCTTAATTTCCAGCCTGTCGTTCCTCTTTCTCATTTTCTATCCTGCTCTCCGTCAATATCTCTGTCCCCTTAGACCTACCATCCTATCTTCTCTGTTTCATCCCTTTCTTTATCGGGGTATCTCTTCTTTTTCTTTGATGCTCTCCCGAACTATTTTCTGTCCCAGTCGACCCAATCTACCGCTCTTTCACACACTCGCATGAAGCGCCTTTTCTCACCCTCTCCTGCTCCCTTGACATCTTTCTCTCCCCTCTTAGACCCCTTGTTCTCGCTGGTCTTTTTCATTCCAGACTCTCTTCCCTTGCTCACGGGCTCTCCCCACTTTTCCTCCCCTCACTCTCCCAGAATCTCCGCTCCATACGTGAACGAGCCAGGACATCATACATGGTCTCACTAGCTCCTCCTTTTCTCATTCCTTTCCCTATCTTCTCAACCTCAGCTCTCTTCATACTTTGCCCCGTCTCCACCTTTTGTCTTTTTCATTCCAGTTTCCCGCCACTCTGTCCCCCTTTACATCTCCTGCTCATCACTCTTATGAACCCTTCTTCTCCCTGGTCCTGTTTCTACTTTGTGCTTTCTTCGCCCCCTTTTCTCCCTCACTTCACCATCTTCTCGGACCCTCATATTCTCCTCTTTCCCTTTCCTATTTTTATATCTGCATTGTCCTTTTCCATCACTCACTCCCTTACGTTGTTGCCTACCTCTCTCCCACTTTATATGTCTACCCTCTTCTGACCTCTCCTTTCGTCACACCTTTCTTCCCCTTTATAGCCCATCTCTTTATCCCGCCCGTCTTTCATATTCTGCCATATTTTTCCTTTTTTACATTACCTTCCCGTGCTCCCATCATTCTCCCTTCATAAATTCCTTATTGTCTTACACACTCTCCAGCCCCCTCTGCCCTTACCAATCTCACCTTTCATCTCTCTTCGCACCTCGCCATGACACTTCTCTCCCACCTACTCCATCTTCAATGACGTCACTTCATATCAAGATCCTTTGATGTTCCTAAACACACCTTGCCCTCAGCCCACTCCCTCACCCAACCCCCCTCGCCCTCTCTCTACACACTTACTTCACTTCCTGTCACTCTCTCCCTCCTGCTCCTTCTCGCCTTCCTCTGACTCTCCATCTGTCTTGTTCTCTGCCTGCCCCGCCCTCTCTAGCCTCTCTTCAACAGTCAAAGCCTTCTCTTTCTCCCCCCACTCTCGCTCTTGAACCCCCACCCCTTCTCACTCACACAGATATCTAAGCCTCAGAAATCCATTTCTGGGGAACCTTGGTAAATTGTAATTGCATTTATATAACACTTACTACCCCTGACGAGGTGCTGAAGCGCTTTACCCTGGGCAGCATGCTGCTACCGAACCCAAGGTTAGTGGCTAGTCATGTTATTGGTTATTGGGGTTAGTTTAGTGACTCAAGCAACTATTCCATGCATTCACTAGAATTTCCTTGGGGTAGATGAAATAAATAGCAGTTGGGTGTTAACATTAGTGGGGTGGGGGAGTGGTTGAGGTATGAGTTGATGCAGATGTTTATTGGGATTCTTCATGCTGATGTTTGGTGGGATTAATAAAATACAGATGAATGCAGATATTCTGAACCCTTTTCATGTTACAAGCAATAGGCAGTTCTTGGGCACAGCCTCTTTGTCCTAGCCTCATCGCAGCCCTGGGCCCTTTGTGCAGCAAACCACTCACTGGTGTTTGAAGACCTAAACCTTTCCAGCAAATAGAAAACAAGCATTGGCATAGCCAATAAAGTCTCGCCTTTGGGACCTTATAAGTGTTTAGCCATGCAACAGTTGATGTTGTTGCACCAAGGATATTGTGCTGCATAACTAAATACTTATAAGGTCCCAAAAGCGAGACCTATTGGCTATGCCAATGCTTGTTTTGTAGAGCCTTATGTTTGTGTGTTTAGCAGCATCCTGGGGCCTTGAATGGATTAGCAGCATCCAGGGGCCTTGAATGGATTCCAGGTTAGCTCCCAGCTTGTCATAACACCATCTGCTGCTGAAAACAACAGTCTTGTTTCAGTTGTTATTTGTTCTTAACATTAAACTAGTATATTTTGTTTCCTGTATGGCCTCTGTTTTACAGCTGGTCAGGTCTAATTCCTGTCGTATCATCCTGACCGAGAGGTGCTGTCTCTTCAAACAGACGAAAACCTCAGAAACTGGACGCCTGGCCTGACTTTCTCCCTTTTATTCACTTCCCTGTTTCTCCCCTGGTTTCTGTGTCTGATACATTCCATCTAGTTCTCCAGCACAGATATTCAGGCACTGCAGGGGCTTTCAACGAGTCTGCAATATGAATCCTGGCAGTCAGGGTCTTTGCACCGGTGAGGGCCAAACCTTGGTCCAAATTGACCAAACTTAGGAAAGTTAGAAAACTTTTCAAGAATAAAATATCTGATGGTAGGATTTGGAATCTCAACAAAGTGGTTGTTTCTAAGGTGATTTCCCAGCCTGCAAACAAGTGGCCATGTCAATCCACAAGGGAACAACACCGGGATTACAGTGAGTCTGTTGTTGGACTTGGAGGTGGTGGTACATCAGATTATGTAAGAGCTAAGAGGATTTGCAAGTCACCTAATCATTTTAGAGTATGTATTTGGACATTGCAACCCTTGTCTTATTGGTGTTTCACATTCTACACCGTCCTGTTGTATCTTTTCTCCTTCCCCTGTGTTCTTTCACCTTATATTTTAGATTCTTTTTCTTCTAGAGTATGTTTGGAGTTGGTACCATTTTATTGTATGAAAAAGTAAGATGTGTGGTAACCTTTTTCCTTGTTCTCATTACCACAGTGTCCCATGTTTTCCTTCTGTGACATAATTTCTTCATGCATTGTAGAATGTGTTGCATTTGGAACTCCAAGTTTGGCAGGTGGAGAGTTTCCGGTGGCTCATGCGGATTAAAGGAACTGTGCACCTGAACCTTCTAGTGTTGCTTATATTCTTCAGCAGGTTAATTCCAGTGTTAGTGATGTTGTTGTAGATGCCCTTGCCAGAAGGGTAGCACTCCTCATGGATACCCACTGCTAGTTATTCATCCCATTAAGACATAAGAGAATGCAGATCATTTTCACAATAACTATCTGCTCCAGAGCTACAACTTGAGGATACAGCTTCTTTCCATTGGCCTAGAAATTATTTAGCAAATATTTGACATGAAGCAATATCTAGCTTGGCATCAAGAAGACCAACCTAGGAAGTAGAAACCCTCAAGTCCCCTTCACCTCCCAGATCAAGCTCCATATCAACAAGTGTCCGCTCACCGACCTGGCCACCATACGGCATGGCCTCCCAGCTAGCTTGTCCTGGGCATCGAAATCCATAACAGAAGGGGCCTTACTCACTGATGCCGCCCAGGAAGAGCATTGTCACCCCTTTGCTGCTGGAGGAACCACTAAGAAGCAGCATTATAATTAATGCATCAGTGAACATCCATCTGTGAGGCAAAAGACCCATCAGCAGATGGCCTCCAACTCCTGCATTTCAGGAGAAGAAAACAAAACAAACTAGTCTGTGCCGTCTCCCATAGGTCTTTGCAAAGAAGAAAAGAGGAAAGGCATAATGAACACGAACGTGTCATGACATGTTCACATGATAACATGTGTATATGTGTGATGTATGCGAGCATATGCATTGCCATTTATGCACATGCATATGGAATGACAGCTGCCATTTCATATATTTTTATTTACTGTTCTAAGATGGAGGACACTACATACAGTGAATACAAAAAAATGACTTGTGCGAAAACGCCTCTTTGACAATGGAGCAGGCCGACCGCTTTTGGGGAATGCGTTTCCTGGTCACCCTAAACGGTTCTCATCATGAACCAATTCATGCCTTCTACAAAAAGCAATGCGTGACTGAAATCAGCAGTCTGTCGCGGATGAGACTGGTACTGTAGTGTCTTGCGAATTAACATTGATAGAACCCTTTTGGCTTCGGATGAACTCCATAGATCTATGACATAATGAATAGAGTGTATTCCAGTGAAGGCTGCTTTAGAATGTTGAGTTTGTAGTTACACGCAAACGAAAAAAGACGTCTATTACTAAGCTTCGTGTGTGGCGTAGTCCTTGGGTACTCCGGCTGGGAAGACGCTACAGTACAAATGCCGCCGTCTAATGGTCTTAGTAGACCCTTAACTGCTGATGTGTGCACCCTAATGGGCCTGGATTCCACCACTCCCAAAGCCATCTGTGAAGTTGAGATTGCCCAGAGGCTGCACCTGCCAAACCAGCGTCTCCAATCCTTGGCCTAGGGAGGTCGCAAGACTGGAAGCTTTCAGTGGAAGCCTCCATATCAAGATCACTAAAATCTCCAAGTTCCCAGTAATGCCACAACCTCATCCCGACAACTTCCTAGTCACAACCAGAGGGAACCGCTTCACGCATCTGTCCTGCACCTGCCAGGGATCCAGCTGCCAAAAGCATATAGCCACAGGGCTACAGAGTGTGTGCAAACGAGAGGCTGAGAAATGGGTGGAGGCCTACTGCACGAACCAAGACTATTTTCATGCTAACATTTCCCTAAAGGAATGCACGCTGAATTGTAGATGCACATATGTCTGATGGGGGCAACATGATTGGCTGAAACTGTGCTTGGTCAACACCATCTCCCTGATTAGACTCTAGTCATCACAAATGCAGGAGAACTACATTAGCGGGGATGGGTGCAGAAGGATGTAGTGCCTAGACTCGAACAGGATTTTAACACTGCCTTTTATTTTATTAAAAATACTAGCACTGGGCTGGACAATGCTTTGTGTCTCTGGGTTGATTGTTGAGTTCCGAGTTCTTGCCCACCACACTACCTGTGACTGGTCACCCTCACTTCCCCGAGAGCCAAACACAGAAAGAGTTGTTGTACTTGGACCAGTTTTCAGAACCATAGTAAGACGGATTCCAGAACACCCGTGACAAACGACCTCAACTGCCATCATTGGGCCGAATTGCCCCCTCAGCCTGCCCCAAATTGGGCCTTACATTTTCTTTTTCATGATTTCACTCGGGTTACCTACTGTTTGGCCACTGAAGTGAAGGTGTCAGTGACTATTTCCTGTGGCTAGTGTTGCCACCTGGCTTTTCTTTTTAACCCGATTGACCTGTATTTTACAGTTCAGGACACTAATTAGGGCGATGACCTAAAGCCAGCATTTTTTCCCCTTATCAATACATAGTTAAAACAGCAAATGCAAGAAGAAAATAATTTTTAAAGTTTTCTGTAGCTATCGAAATTATCTCTGGTTGATAATTACAGTAAACCGAGACAGAAAAGCTGTGATGGAAATAAATACAGCATATTTTACAGAAATTACTATTGAAGTATCTTACGGACTCTTTAAAGCATGAGCAAATGGCAAGTATTTTTCTCTGGGAAAGGAGACAACCCTACATGTGACGTCATCAGACATTCTAATTAATACTCACGCCTACGAATTCTTAAACCTTGCTCTGAGGTAGAGCGGGCATTCTAAGCAGTGTATGACTTGGCCACGCACACCCTTACATATACGGTACTAATGCTTGTTGTCACGAACTTCAATCCTATTGTCTTGATAAAATTGATCTAACCTGTCCGAGCATAGTTTAAGAGAAGTGAACAGAAGATTGCAGACTTTGTTAACCAGTGTTTCTGTTAAGAGTGTCCATATTTGTATGAATACATCACTATTCGATTTCCTACGTCTGTCACGTGATGCCTTTAGGGCCATCACTAACTCTCAAAATAAAAATTGTGTGGAGATCTCTGTACTAGGGATTGTTGGGCTTAATCAGTGCTGTGAATTTCGGACCTAAGCAGTAGCGCTTTCAGGAGTGGAGTTTCTACAACCGAAGCATCAAGGAGGCCATTCAGTGTAGAAAAACTGATCTGTTTATCCATTCCTGCATCGCTGATGATCACCAACAATAGGAATTTTAGCAATAGAATGTTCCCTCGGTGACGTCGGTTTAGTTTTGAGAGACGCTGTGACATCATTCCTCCAACGGCCCTTTAAAATGAGCCAGGATACCCAATTAATTACAAATGCTTCTCTCGACTCCAAAGACGGTAGCCACTCCAGACCTATTATTAATATTCAGTTTTTTTTTTTTTTTTAAATGCTTGAAGGCAGCAACTTTACATCTGCAAATCATCTAGAGGTCAAAGTGTCAACTATTCTAATCCGGGTTTTGCCAACCGGGGGTGGAGGGAGGCGAAGGTTCTCCCCTAGAAATACTGTCGTGTATTTAAAATATTCGGGCAGCAGCCAAGCTCATGTTGTTGTATCTGTGGCTTTTGACGTCCGAAACCACAAACTCCTTTTGGCTAGGCTTAAAGGGGGCAGGAGGCCAGCCCACACGTTTAGCTGGATACACTGCTTCTGGGCGAATCGACATTCCTGAGTCTGTTGAGGTCCGGTTTCCAGCGTCGGCCGGCACGGGTGAGCGCGGTGGGGCGGGGAAGTCGACAGAGGACGGAATATGTATAATTAAATAACTAAATAATACCTATTCCGTCGTCTGTCGACTCGCTCCCCCACCCCCCTCACTCCCCCGCCGCGCTTACCTGTGCCAGCCGCCGCTGCCGGTTCAGCTAACGGCGCTATGGACTAGCCCTCCAGAGTTCTTTATCTCCATCTTAATTTATTATCTGTGTACAACCCAGCATCAATTATTGCTAGCCCAGGGACAGTACGTAAATGCTGCGCGTTTGGAACAATACAAAAATAAATAAGTGCCGGAGTCTGTAAAGCGGCGTTCTAATACGATAGGAGAGGATGTGGCTTAACGGCTAGAGCGGCCGACTTTGACGCTGGCCGGGTTCGACTCTGGCGGGAGGCTCAAACATCTTGTGATACTGGGCAAATAACTCAACCTGCCCGTGTCTAAAAATGAATATGTCCGTCTGTAATGCAATTGGTTCTCATGTAAAGCGCTTTGATACCTTGGGGTCTAGTTGGCGCTACATAAAAACTGCACACAAAAAAAGGCTTGTGCCATCTCCCCTCCTCTCAGGCACAGACTACAGCTTTGGTAGGGCAGTTTCACATGCCAGCGAGAGTGTATCTTGGGAGACGTGAATCTCAGGGAGTCCTCACTGAAGGAGTTATGCAGCTGTCCAGGGCTTCATTTTTTAAGTGCTAGAAATTTTGGGCAGTGCTGTAGCTTAACCCTGATTCTTTGGGCTACTGAAACAAATTTCCCTGAGGTATATTTTTGTTTTAATGACATTTCTCCCTCGCTCATTGTAGCTCACTGGGCACGAACTCTGGGGTGTGGAATGTCATAAGATATCCATGTGTTTAAGGGAAGCGATTCTTCAGCAATCTACTTGTCCTGTAAAAATATATCTATTTTTCTCTTTTGATGCCTTGCAGTGAGGTGACAAATTATGGTAGAGCTCTGAGAACAGCTTCTCTGATTGTTATGCCACTTATTATATTAAGGTTTGTATTCTACCAAGGCTCTAATTTGCCACCTATTCACAAATCTACATAGAGGAGCTGAAAGTATACGTGATGTGGTAGTTCCAGGGTTTGGAATAACCTGTGAGTCTATGCACACTCTCATACTAACGTGTTCACCAACTCTTCACCAATCTCTTCTTACTCTGGAATTGGTTTGAAATTTACTCCTGACTAGGACAGACGTGAATGTTTTCCACGGTGGGGAAAACAGTGAATCTAGGAAAAGTGTAATTTGCAACTGCTCAGCAGATTTTCTCATGAGCAGATATTTCATGTGAAACTGGAGTAGACAAAAGTTTGCTAGCAGTGCGGTTTCCAAGCCTACTTCGGTAAACTCATGAACTCCTGAAAGTTTGCGCCAGCACAAGGATATATACCTGTGGGTGCACTGTTGTGACTTTCTTTAAGAATTGTGCCCTTAATTTTTTTTCAAAAGTATACAAAAAGTGGTGGATGGAATGCTTGAATTAATCTCAGCCACTGGTAATTACTCGGTCCGCATCCCAGTTCATTGTTATTTTGCACACATTTCACCTCAGTTTGGACCCAGCTATATGCAAATCAGTCTTGACCCTGCTCCAATGGGAACAGTACAGCCCGACGGCCTTCCCTGACCCGGAACACAAGCAAAAGAGGACCGGTTTTGCCCTTGTAATAGGCTCATTAGCCAGTTTTACACTGATTCCCCATTATTAATTTTTTTTTAGCCAACTGGCATGTCAAACACATTTTACTAATGTCTTAGAGCAATGGCATGTAAAGTTGAACAATAGTTTTAGCAAAACGTTTTTTCCAAGGTGTACATTTTTTTTTGGTATATATTTTATATTTTAAAGCAAACACTCCCTACTGTTTTAATATTTATGAATGTTTTTTGCACTAGGAAGTATTCCGGGAGAATTATAAATGGCCTCAAACAGATAGATTTTACATACATGTGTACCACTTTTTATACTGGAACAACTATCTGTATGTAATGCAAGCTGTGCTCACTACTCACTGCTTTTCCTTAGAGTGCTCACTTACTAGTAAATGCTTCGTATTAATGAATCATATATACAAGTTTGGACAAGATATTTATATGGTTGCAACACCTGCCTCGGTGGCAGACATTCCTTTTTCACAAATCCTTAGCATGGTACTGTAAACTGATAGCTAAATGATTTGTCCTGCAGGGGTCTGGGCCTCCTTGGCCAGTGGACAAAATAAACATGAAAACGTATTGCCCATGGGTGTTGGGATAGGAAGTTCACATCCTTGCTAATTGTAAGAGAGGCACACATCTCTACATCTGACTCCACGGGCCCTACCAGCTATCCCTTTAGTCGGGTCAGTCCAACACATCTTACTTGATAGCATATTTTTATTATTTTGTTTGCACTTGTGATTTTTATAGCATGGAAAATCAAATAGCATTGGGGCATCCAATAAAACATAGCAAAACTTTCATTAATCTAAACAAAAACGCATTCTTCAACGTGAAACAAATGGCAAAAGTGTGCCATAAAGATGGCCATAACTTAAAAACAAAGTCCTTAAAATAATGGTGATATTGCATAAGTAGGGTATTACAAGTATCATAAGCAAAATGGGGTTTACCTAAAATTAGATAAAATATTTCAGATTTTTATATAAAACGTTATAACTGCAACATGCACTGCGGTTTTGGAGGAAGGACATTTGGCGATCAGGGCACGGGACAAGTGCTGAAAGAGGTTTGAAATGAGAACCTAAACCGATCGTGGAGGTCTTCCTCATACTGCTTACACCTGCCTATGGCAAGCACTTCGGCCTAGGCATTCTCATATGAGGCTATTGTTGGTTTTTGTTTTATAGAGAAAAAGTTCTTTTTTGAAAGAAAAAAAAGGGTAGCTTTGAGCACACTGATTCCTATTAGCATAGAATCTAATTTGGTCAATGTTCACCTCCAGATTCTTTGTATTAGAAGAAAAGACGAAAGGCATGTGCGTTGCACTAGCCCTAACCGCATGAATCCATTTCTCCCACTGGAGAAATTCCAAATGTTTATGCTGATGCAGATCCAGTCATCTTCTACAGGGAGGGAACTGGCTGAGCGCCATGGGGCCTCCGAGACGCACATTTCCACATTCCCGTCCCGCCTCCACGTTGGAAACCCTCTGCTTGGCAATGTCCACCATCAGCAAGGCATGCTTCCCTTCGACTTAAGCTCTGCACCCAGGGTCTTTATCGCATTTGTGGCAATAGCCATACCCCGTCTGAGAGGTGAAGGACATGGACTAACATTACATTGCCAAACAAGACCCACAACACCTGCCACTTGTCCTTCTTCACTACCTCGGATTGCCAGAAAAGGAGGTCAATTTTACCTGATCCCATTGCAAAGACCTCTCACCCCTTCAGCTACGAACTACATCCACCCTGCTGGATTTCAGGAAAGGGCTCAGGACCTGGCTGTTCCACTTATTACTCCCCCCCCCACAGGGTTCACAGCACCCGGAGACCATCAAAAGTGATTAGCTGCGCTTTACAAATCCTGATTGATTGGGGTTCTCCCAGATAAGTCTCTGTCAAGGGTGCTAATTGCTCGGTAGGTCGCACAGTGATCACGGTCTGGCTCCAGGCAAGGGAAATTCAACTTAATATTCCTTTTGTTTTGGGGGGAGAACAGGGAGTCTTAAAATAATCTGACCTTTACGTCTTTGCACATTGTGAACAGCCTTTATTGGAGATTTTAAGAAAAAATGTGCGGTGATAGACTGACTTCCAAGATCATTCCAGGCACTGATTCCTGTCCTAAACCTTAATGTGATCACCCAGTGCATTCTGGGGGCTGTAGTCTGGCTTTGCTTCCATTGCACTAATTAGACTAGCTCATCTGGAAATGGTGATATGCAGGAGAAAAATTACAACCAGGACTGGAGACAGTGTCCATAATGACCTGGAGTGATGTGGTCCCCTTATTTTCGGTAGACCCCTGGTGGATCGGTCTTTGGTTATGTGAAAACCGGCTCCTCCATATAAATGCTATGGAAATGCCCAAACACAAATGCTTTGCCCTGTCGTTAGAGAGAAGAGTACCCTGCTCTGGCCTGCAGACCAACACTATCACATCCACTTACCACATAGAGAATGAGGGAGCACCCTCTACATCATCTTGTGACGCTACCATGGCACAAGTCGGTGGGGAGCACAAGTGGACGGAGTCTGCCCTCTATTTTTAGAAAGGGGGAACTTTGTCCTCACATTATCAGGGAAGCATAGCCATCACTCTGTTACCCTCCACCAAAGTTGTTGGCGTGTGTGATGAGTGTCCTGGCACATAACTTTGAAGTGTGGTATTAAGGTGTTTTAACCCCTCCAGGCACTCTGGAAGTGCACAGGTGTGAATCCTCTATAGAGCTCTTAAATGCCAGGGAATCTCTCTCCCCTCCCCCACCCCGTTACACTTTCAGTGCTAAAGGAGGTGGGAATATATCCAATTGGTCGATGAAGGCTCTTTTATGCTTTGAAATTATCAGCAGTCAGACACATTAACGCCCAAAACCTAATCTGTTAAAAATACACTGAGAACATTTTATGAGCTCTGTAAAAACAGCTCTTGTGTGCACATACTAGGTGCTAACCACGTCTTTTGAAATGTTGTCACTTTGAGCCATTTCGAAGCTCAGTTACCTCTTTTTAGACATACATGTGATTACAAAGGATAAAAGTGAAAAAGTTTGTGTATGATTATGTTTATTTTTGGTTTTTGTAAGGTGCTTAAGCCATCACTTAGCCGCTGCAAAGCACTAACAGAGTTGTATTTTTATGTTAGCTTTAACTGTAAAATAGGTCCATTAGGCTGTGGCGCTGCTTCTTGGTAGCGACGGCTCCGCCGCAATGGCGGAGGAGCGTCGCCCCACTTACTACAGAAGAAAAATAAAACGATAAAAGAATATTATCGTTCTATTTTTCTCTGACAGCCGATGCTGCTGAGTCCGGGGCGGGCTGGGCATCCTGAGTGACTGCCAGCAGGGGGAGGAGGAGTTGTTGGGCACTGGAAGTGCGCATGACGGTTTGGCCGACCGCCTTAGGCCGGTCAAACCGTCGAACGCACTTTGATTTCTCCAACCCGGTTGTATTGTGCAGCCGGGTGTAGAAACGGCAAAGGCTACCAGTCACTTAATGAGCGCCTAGCCAGGCTACTCCGACCAATCCTGATGCTGCTGTCATGCTGAGAGCAGGGTCTGGATTGGGTGGGAGTGGCCCATGGACTTCCTCATACTTTTTTGTTTTTTTTATTATTCCTCCCCCCACGCCCCACCAGTTTATTTTATCAGTTGTCACCCCTGCTTCCTGTGACATCCCGTCTAGTGATATCATTGTGCACTGCATGTGATAATTAGTCCCCTCGCTTATTTTAGGTCTAGCGTTATCCAAAATCTTTTGATTTTATTAAAACGTTATATATAATATACTTTTAGGGGTTTTCAAGCTTTTGCATCCATTGGTCTTTTTTTGTGGCGTCCACAAGTTTTTTTCCTTCTTCTACAGTGTACTGCATGGAGCACTGGATTAGCCCACTTCAGACATTTCCTTCACTCACAGTGAAGTTTGCCATTCTGCACTTTCACAAGGAGCTCATCCACATACAAAGAAGTCTCCTTCAGGGCATGGTACGACCGGGGCAAAGCATGCTTTTTGAGACCAAAAAATACTTTTGCTATTAGCCAATAGTTTTATAATATCCTTGAGAACCTGGCAGCTCTCCCAAAAATAAAAAGTTACTAAAACCTGACAAAGCAAAACAAATATTGACTAAGCAATAAGGCTGGCAGCCAACAGCAGATCTATTGGTGTTGCCAGAGCTTGTTTAGGGCTTGTATCTTGCTGCCATGCTGTGGAAAGATGCTGCTAAGCCCAGGACTAAGGCACCACATTCTGCGCAAACCACCTTGCAGAAACACAAACAGTAGTGTGAAGCAGATTACACCACTCCTTGCGCAAGTTATGTCTGTATTTGAGCCTCGTGGGCATAAATCTTTACATGCCCCCTCTGCATTCTGTGGGCTGTGGATGAGTGAGTATCGGGGGGGGGATGAGCGAGTATCAGGAGATGAGTTCCTCCTGCTTTTGTTAGTAAAGCTTGTTTACTCTTCTTCAATCTCCATTATTTGATGGTTGTTCCCATTGAGAAATGTTTGTGGTGGCACTGTTTGGCACAACAGATCACTATTTATCGTCCACACCGACTTTAGGAAAGGGGAACTCTCTGCTCCTCCCTTTCAGGAAGGACAGTCATTTTCAAGAGGGATTCATCGCATACCCATGCTTGATCTTTGTAGACTAGCTCCCTAGCCTGTAAAGCCTTTATTGCAAACTGCAAGGCCTCCTGGATGAAAATGTTGATATTTTCCTAGACGCTGGAAAAGATTTCACAAGAAAGCAGAACGGGAGGACATTTTTAAGCCTTGCCTAGACAATGCATGTGCTGTCCGGTCGAGACCTTTTGGTGTCTATCAGTGGGCTCAGAGACTGCCCAATGCTAACTATTGGTTGGCTTCATTGTCACTCTCATTTGCTTGCTTCTGAGTAGCCAGCTGTTGTAGGCTTTCTTCCTCCTCGTGTGTTTGTCCCTCCCCTGAAGCATGGAGGCTTTACTTAAATCCTTCTGCTGCTCATTTTTTAAGCACTACTATTTTCCTTGTGCTTGAGCACTTTACCTGAGTGGATTTTTTTAGCTGTCTCCCTCATGTACTCTGTGTTCCTCCCCTGTTCATGTTGGCTTGCCACCTTCCATTGTCCATGTTGCCTTGGCACTACCCTTCATCGCTTTGCCCATGTTGCGTATGTTGCCTTGGACCCACCCACACTTCCATTATCTGTGTTGTTCTACCGTCACCCTGCCTCCAGTTGTCTGTGTTGCTTTGCCCCCCACTCTTCCTCTGTTGTTCGTATTGCCCTGCTATCACTTTCCCTCCTGTTGTCCATGTTCCCTGTTCCCTTGCCTCCACCATCCCTCCTTTTGTCTGTGTTGACTTGCCTCCACCCTCCCTCCTGTTTTCTGTGTTGTCTTGCTCCCATCCTCTCACCCATTTTCTGTGTTTGCTTGACAATTTGTCTGTTTTGCCCTGCTTTGACACTCCCTCGCGGTGTCCGGTTTGCCCTGCTCCCAACCATTGTCCGTGGTATGCTATTTCCAACCGCCATAACCAATAGGCATAGCCAATAGGTCTCCCTTTTGGGACCTTATAAGTATTTAGTTATGCAGCACAATATCCTTTGTGCAACAACATTAACTGTTACATGGCTAAAAACCTATAAGGTCCCAAAGGCGAGACCTATTGGCTATGCATTTGCAATGCAATAGGTCTCGCATTTACGTGAATTTTAGCTATTGGCATTGTAAATGACAATGACTTTTACTTATGTTTTGGTTTTTAAAATGTAAATAAAAGGCATTGTTATTTATAATGGCAATAGCTTAAACTCTCGTAAATGCGAGACCTATTGCATTGCAAATGCTTGTTTGTAAATTGGACCCAAAGAGTCTAAAAAGAACACAATGGGCCCACAAAGAGACAGGTGCACGGAGGACTCTGGTAAAAGGAAAGAGAACCTTCCCTGCGCCGTTTTTTGAAAGCTGCTTTTGTTGTTTCTGCCTCAACCAGGCAGGCAAAGCATGTAAGATTAAGACTTATTTCATGGCTGAAAAGGCTGCGACTAATTTCCCCTTTGCCCAAATTTAAAATGCTTTAACTGGATTTCAAGAAGTATTTTCGAATTAAATGCTATTTTCTTTGTCTCTTTGACCTTGTCTGCAAGTGTGTGTCGCCCTATCAATATTTTTTTCTAGCGTTTATGCAGTGCCGGTTAGAACTGGTACTTTACTTCCAGAACTCCTAAAGGCGTGTTTTCCTGACGAGAAAACTTAAAACAAAATATATTTGCTAATTGTGATCCTCGACAACTTTTAATTTGAAAAGGTCGGAAGCAATTACAGAGAAACAAAAGGAAAGGTTGAAGCTCCTGTGAGGACTTCCTGTTTCAAGGAAGTGGAAATGGCCACAAAAATCTACTAAATAAATGGTCTGATGTCACCGCTTTATGGTTCACTTAATGAGCACAGAGTGCACTGAAACAATGCTCATTACGCGACCTTGATCCCTGTTAATCGGCTAATTTGCATGGCTTTGCCCCTGTGGAAAATGGGTAGTTACAGAACCAGGTCTGGATTCCATAAAGTCAAGCAGTCTTCAAAGTGCGGGGCCATTACAAGGGGAAGAAAGCCTTAAATTTTACCCAAAGTCCCACACATTTTAGGGCCTTTGCGTTCCTCTTACATCGTGCATTTAATTGGTAAATAATAACACGAATTGGTAGAGCCAATAGGGTATGCCTAAATCCAATGAATAAAGGCCTATTGGCTTTGACAATGCTTTTCGTGGATGCTGTGCAATGGCAAATGGAGAAACAAATGCGTTTTACCGTTGCTGTGCAGCATTGGCAAACAAAGAAAAAAGAGCCTGATGAGATGTACGCAAGAATATGCGTCATGCTGCTACAGCTGCCCAGTGTGATGACATATATGCTAAATTGCCTCACCACGCATGCCATGCACAGTAAATGACGCAACTGTAATTTTTAAATTTACTCTTTCAAGATGGAGAACGGCAATCTTGGATCAGTAAATACAATATTTGGGTATGTGTGATCAAAAGCGTTTAAAAAAAAAAAAGATCTACCCAGCATTAAAATGCAGCTGCTACGCACTCTAAACAAGCATTGGCATAGCCAATAGGTCTCGCCTTTGGGACCTTATAAGTGTTTAGCCATGCAACAGTTGATGTTGTTGCACCAAGGATATTGTGCTGCATAACTAAATACTTATAAGGTCCCAAAAGCGAGACCTATTGGCTATGACCTAAAAATGAATGTATCCTTGTGTAACGAAACTGATGCTCATGTAAAGCGCTCCAATACCTTCGCGTCGAGTTTGCGCTATATAAAATCTGCACACAAAAAAAAAAAATCAAACAGGCCACAATATACTTGCTGTTCCTCAAGGCTTTCACTGGAGGTAAAACCTGCCGCAGCAAAATTAACGAATCCGCAGGACCTCCTGAACTCTGGATGCCGAAGAAGCGTGGTACTACCAAATTGTATCAAATAGAAGTCGAACAAAATAACGGAGGATTGACTAAGTTTATTTATTTAATAAGAAAGAGGTCTACAGGAATGCCAGGCAAAAGCAGTGCAGTTTGTCTCCCCACGACTGTCTCTCATCTGCCCACAACATTACGCACTTTAAGAATAAAACCTTACCAATGCTATTATGGAACATCACAAAGGATCCGTTCCCTTACAATACGTTCATCTCTAATACCGCAACAGTCTTTCTCTTCAGCATTCCATAATAGATTTCAATGAGGCGCAGGCACAAACATACGGGCAGCTGCGGCGCTTTCAGGGAGGTGCAGGGTCAAACCGAGTTAGCAGCTGTAGTTCTAAGCTTCCCTCTGACGTCGGGGAGGCACAAACATACGGGGGAGGCGCAACCTTTAGAATATTCTACTTTTTACTGAAATGTCTTGGAAAATTGCCCTGTAAAGTTAATTATATTGTTAACAGTGTTGAGGGCAAAGGGGTGAGAACGAGTAAGAAAGAAGTCGAGACTTCCCTGTGCAATCTGGGTAAGGTACTGACACCCAACTTGTAAGTAGCCAACATTGGTGCAACCTCATGGAAAGAATCGAATAGGCCATAGAGAAATGTGTTTGGCATTGTGTTACTGTTACACTCCAAGTCTTATACACAGCACATTTCCTGTTCTCATCGACCTGAGTAAGTGCTCCAACTGTCTAACGCCGTCATGGTTTGCCATTTAAGCTTTATTGGTGTTCTGGCTAAAAACTAAACAAAGTATTTTGTCAACTTCTAATAAACATTTTAAAGAGCTATTTTATACATCGTAGAGTACTGATGAAACGGAGATATAAAAGAATTGACCACGGATGAATGCTTTACATACTTTTTGCCTCGCGAGTGATGAGATGTATTCCGGTGTCTTGCTGGTAATGACGTGTGAACTGCCAATGGTTACGCACTTCTACCTACACAAAGGTCAGGCATTTCAGTTGCAGCCAATGTCGCGACAGTCTACATAATCCGCAGGGCCTCGCATTACTGACGGTGCTTTATCGGAGAAAGATATATGCAGATGGGCGTGTGACACCTGGTGACGCCATCTGTCACCTTGTGAAACGTGATCATTGAAAGTAAACGTATAAACTTGGGACAATAATTGTAAATCTATAAAACAGGCCCATAAAAGGCGCCATTGCCGAGCTGAAGTAGCTCTGGTACAAGAGAAACTACAAGCATTGGCCGCGAAAGTGAAAGAAAACAAGCACGCGAGTGGTGCATGCAGAGAAAGCCAGATGGCAGCTCTGGTGGGGGAGGGGGAGGGGCGAGCAAGACAGAGGCAGAGCGAGGCGCTCGCGGGAGAGCAAGAGGAAAGCCCGATGGCGCTCGTGCCTGTGCGCGTAATCGCGCGCAGAATGCCACACAAAAAGCTGTGGTCGCATTTCTGAAAGCCCACTGACTAAATGTCTCGCCCAGACCAGCGCTGGCTCAGGGCGAGACCTAAAAAACACAGATGCAGCACTGCTGGTCACGTCATAGCTCTTTGTCCCCTTCCTCCTTCCATTTTCCGTGCTCCCAGTCTTTCCTCCCTCTACTGTCCGTGTCAGTCACCAACCCACCATATTTAAAAAAAAAAAAGTGCAAGGATGCAGACTCATCTGGCTACATCATAGTGCTTTTTTCCCCCATCCACCCTCTGTGTTAACTCACGTCCGTCCTGTCTCCCGCCAGCAATAAAAAAAAGTTAAAAGTGCAGTGACGCAGCCAGCATTGGCCACGTCATGTTTTTTTTTTTTGGGTGAACTTTCAGCTAGGCTGCACAGCAGCCCACTGCTGTATAGCATGGCTAAAAAACACATTGTTCAGTCAGAGGTATGCAGTTCCTAAGGAAGGGAAAAGACAGGTCGGAAGCACCTGATGTTTCAGGACAGGGGATCTGATTCATCAGGAGCAGAAGCCCTCACACACCCCGAGGAGTGTCATGCTTCATCATCGGGCAGCTCCACTTTGGGCCAACGCTGCAATGCCCAGCGGGCCCCGCATGAGGGCTCTTTGCCGGAGTTCTTTTGTTGTCGCCGATGTGAAGAGTGAGGTGCAGTGTGAATGTGCTATAGTGAGTAGACTGCTATGAGGTGAATTTAAAATTAACTAGACAATCCCAAAAATTAATTTTAATGTTTGGATCTCTCTGTTAAGATAAAAACAAGTAGTGGCCAAAAATGGATGTAATGGTCCATGTTGGCTCTAAAATCAAGTGGAGGTCGACATGTTGCTTGCCATTCTTATGTCAAAAAATGATTGCAGCAATTCTTCAGGACAAGGAAAAGTGAAGGCTAGACTACTCAGGCCGTTCAAAAGTATAGGTGCTGTCTAAAGCCGTACCTTACCCCAATAACACATAGAATGTAGTATACCTTAAGACAATCGGTGTATGAACCGACCACTGGAAAGACAGGATGCGCCCCCACAGTCTGTAGCGGACTACGCTCAATAGTGTCGGACCACGGTTGGTTGCTGACGCTACCAGCGTGCGACCTACCCCGATCTCTGCTACCGCTGGAATCGGTAGAGATCGGGGTAGGTCGCACGCTAGTAGCGTCAGCGGTCGATTCATACTTGTACTACTGGGGGTGTGTATGCTGGACCTTCATTCTCCCTTTGTCCCTCTTTTGTAGACTTAAAAAACACACTGACCAAGCCAATATCTCGCAGAGGCGAGACCTACAGGTTTTGTAAATGCTTGTAAACATTGGGCATCAGAACAACATCAATTGTATGACTTGGCCTTGAAAATGCCCTGCGGCTGTAAAGTAACAATTACCCTGACTCACCGTGTTTGCTGTAGTTTGTCGCTGTCATCTAGATATTTGGACATATGTACCTTGTCTCTATATTTGTATCAGATGTGACCAAAAAGTGACCTGTCTGCTACCCTTTTTTGTTTCGTTTGAAAATAATAAATAAAGTTAAAAAAAAAAAAATTGTATGACTTGGCCAATTAACAGTGAACTCTTACTTGTCCGCATTAGCCAGTTCTAGCATTCAAGTTGACCAGTGTAGCTGGGCCTACAGGATGAGCGGCCTTATGAATCCACTGCAGTGATCTGTGTTTCACCACATAGTTACAGGTTCTAATCCCAGCAGCACTACTCTGCATTCCGTCTTCGAGAGATTGTTAAAAGGAGTATAGTTGAGTAAAATTAAACATCACATAGTTACATAGCACGAAGAATCGCAGGGTGTACGTGGACTATAGAATGAAACATGTTACATTATATTTTGGCCATTGAGATTTTAGATGTATGCAGAAGAAATTCTTTCGGAGGCATTTACAGACTCATGCATATTTTTCATCTCCGGTCAGGGACTTCTACATTGTTCAGCCATTTTTGGTTTGCTTGTCATTTGAACCCATGGCCACCACTGATGCTATTGCATAAAATATACTTGCACGTGACTATCACCTGGAACCACAAAGTTAGCTAGGGTCAGGTTAGGGCTCCGAAGTCTAGGCGCCTCTGGATGTCTCCCACGGAGATTAATTGGCCTTCCAATCTGTTTCTTCTTTTATGCACTATAACCTGTCCGATTTCTACATAAATGAGATTTGTCTCTTTACATTTTTTTGCCCATTGCCCTTGGAGGAGGAAAGGACCCTTCACCATTTGGCTTTTGGGTGATCCTTGTATTATACTTGTACAATAAAGAGCTGTTTTGGTCCTCTGAAAGGTATGTTGCTTCTTAAGGGAAAAGAGGTACCTTAGTCCTGTGTTGCCCGTAGAGCTGCATCTTCTATATAGGATTGTCATGATTCTACGTGAATAGTTCAAGTCATTCAGTTTCAACTACTTCTGCAATACACGGGGTCTCGTTGAAGAGCCCAAAATACACCAGTATATCACTAGAGATCAACACTTGAATAATGAAATTCATGTGATCTGAAAGAGTGTAAATACCAGAATTCACTGGTGCCTTCCTGGAGACCATCAACTGTTACTCATTTGTCACCTTCTTCTTCTAAGCCCACTGTTATCTTTGGATCTCTTTTTTTTGGCTCTTTTACTCCTCCATCTATGTGGTCTCTTTTTAGGTTTTACCTACCGGCAACGTGCATGTGCTCTCACTTGTGAAGATCTATATAAAAAAAAAAATTGTTTTTAAACCTGAAAAAGGCCTTTCAGCGCGCCCATTACTTACCATTGGTTGGCTTCATCGTCACTCATTTCCTTACTTCTCGTTGGTTAGCACGTGCAGACTTCACTTCCTTTTTGTGTGTTCGTCCCTTCAACGGAGCATAGAGCAAGTACTGATCTATCCTTATTGGTTTCCTTCCGCTACTGAAGCTCAAATGGAGGTACTTTTTGTTGCTTCTCTGTTGTCTTGCTTCCTCCTTCGTTGCTGTTGCCTCGTCGCTCCCGCCCACTCCTTCCCGCGTTGTTACTCAAAATGCTCTGAACTTTGCAACTATCATTTAAAAGCTTTGCACCTTCAAAATATAGCAACTTAATTTGTAAAAATGTTTCTTGCCCCTGCCTTCCCCAGTGTTGTTGCTGAAAATGCACCGAACTTTGTAACAGTAATTTTAAACATATGCACCTTCAAAATATAGCAATTTAATTATCAAATGTTTCATTTTGTACGTATTAAGTCTGTTAGTATTCAGTCTTGCAAAGTTTGTAATTGATTTATTAATATGCTGTTTTTAATTCTTCCTTTTATATTTATCACAGTATTGACATTTTTGCCACGGTTTCTGGCAGCCGTTTTGTGTTGTTCACACACTTCTAGAAATTCCTCAGAAAGCTTTGTACTGTTTCTATTTCAACTGTGGGGCGAGCAAGAGTGTGTGAGTTATTTCTAATTGAAATGGAGGCTGCAAAGCTGGGTGAGGAGGGCAGACGAGGGTTTGATGGTGTAGAGAGGATGTGTCCCTCCCGTTTCATATCTGCTGGTGGTCCTGATAAACTTCCTGTTTCTTACCTGTCTCCTCATTACATACAATGCCCACATTACACTATAATCAGAGGGCTCTGCTTATATTTCAGTCTGTTTCTTTCATTGAAGGCTCCCATTGTCTCTTCATTGCATAGAACCTCCTACGCTCATGTGTTTGTCACCATTACTTTACATCATTTGTTACACAGATTTTCACCTCTTTCAAGAATTAGGGCCGAATCATCAGTTCAGTGCACCGACTCAAGAACCAAGGTAATAGTCATACACTTATGACAAGACTAGGTTGTTTGGTAAACCTATAAAATCACCCCTAGCTTTTTAGTTGTCAGAACATTGCCTTCTCCACACTAGGCTTCTTGTATTTGTGAGCAGCACACACTTTACCAAGCATTTCATACAACATGCTTCTTCTGTTTGTGTCTTCCACATACTTGGTTTCTCATGCCGGCATGCATCGATCTCATACACTACTCGTTTGTGACCTCATGCGCTGTACTCATTTGTAAGCTTCTCACTCACACACATGCTACACTTTTCTGGTCTTGCCTCTGACAGCACATGTGCTTTCGATTGTGAGAGATAATTGTTTACTAGAAGGGGCTTTTAGCTTGCCCACTGCTTATGATTCGTTGGCTTCATTGTCACTCATCTGCTGCCTCCTAATTAGGCAGCGCGTGTCAAATTCGCTTCTTTTTTTCATCTGAAGCATTTGCTAAAGTACTGATTGCTTTGTCGTGATTGGGGTCCTTCCACTGCTGGCGCTGTGGTTGAGGTACTGTTTTTAGGTCTCGTGCCTAGCGTTGCAGTGCGCAGCACTGCTCGCGCAGCGAGAGACCATGTAGGGGGTTCTGAAAGCTGACCACACGCTCGTGCGTGTGCTTTTGTTTTCGTCATCTGCTATTGGCTTTTGCGTGCATCTTTGTAAAAAAGGCAGCACGCCATAAGTGAAAGGCGTGTGCATGTCCCAGCTTCTTTAGAAATGTAACCGCCCATTTCCCAGTGGTGTCTGTTACGCGCAGCAGCGGCATCTGAGACCTAATACTAAACATGTGTTTCTAATTAGCGCGCGTTCGCTTTGCTGCCGCGCTCCATCGCCCCCGCTCCTCTGTGGTGCGCGCGCACTACTGGTTATGCTTCCAATAGGCGAATTCACACGTGATTCCACCAGGACAATCACTATTCAGAATGGAGGCAGGAGCAGTGGTGTACTGGCAGTAAGGTGGGTGAGCGTAATAGTGCCGAGGATCATGCACAAATTATTTTTTTTCATGGGGAGCACACTGCAGCCAAATAGATTGCTCAGCCGTGATTACGGAGACTCTGCGTCTCTTTGCAGCCATAGCGCTTAGTCCGCAGTGCAGCTTCCCTCGCACTTTTATTTTTCAAGACATTGTTTTGTTGCATTTTATATAACTTGAACTTCACCCGAAGGTATTGGAGCACTTTACATAATAAGCGCTAGTTAGTTACATCACACAAGGTCACTCATATTTCCTTAAGGTACGGAGAGATTTAGCGATTTGGCCAGAATAACCTGGTAGCTCTGGTCGTAACGCGAGATCCTCTCCCTTGCCCGACATCTTAAGAACATGTCAGGGCCACTTTTACCATGTCAGTTCTGCTCTCCGGAGTCCCTAGGCATCCGCCTGTCACCTTTAGAGCACAGTGCGTGACCTGGACTCTGGATTCACCAGAGCACCCGCAGCATTCTGTCTCAGTCCACTCACTGCACTTTCATCGCCTTCAGCTGCTACGCGGCTGGTCCCGCGAGTATGTCCTATAACTTAATTCAGTGCGCAGGCGGGGGGTTTTCTACAGGCCTCGGGGACTCCGGAAGGCTTTCCTAGAACTTGAAACGTGGTGAGGTTGTTGTTTATGACTCGTCTTGAGCCAGTCACTAGCGATTCTGATTTATGTTTCGGTCTTCAACAGGCTCATGGAAATAAAAGTGTGCACCTTTTTAGAGGTGGGCGAGCCAACAAATTAACAGGGAGAGCCAGAGCCGAGCCAAGGGTCGGGCTCGTAAATGTAAAAAAAAGTGGATTCCTTTAACTTCAAGTTTTGACACTAATCGGGCACATTATATATAGCACTGCAGTGAGAAAGTTCTTATTAAAAGTAGTAATTTTATGCAACTTGTAGTCTGTACTCACATATTTTAAAGTGCTTTCATACACAATAATGAAGAAAAGAAAGTTTTGGTAAAATAAAGTATTTACATATGGTCACACAATTTAAGCAGGTAAGCTGCGATTTAGCTAGTTTTTTTTTCACTTTGTGCAAATTAGCTAGAAAATGGGTATCTATTTGTCTTTCCTTATGTTAAGGCTTTGTTTTTACTTTTCAGTGCATGTTTATGCAGTTCTTAAAATACAGAGCAAACTCGACCCAAAGGATGTTGAGCCGAAGCTGAGACTCGAACCTGGTTCCCCAGTTTGCCACTCTGATTGTAATGCAACATCTTTGGTAGAGGGAGAGATCAATTTGCATGCATTTCTTCCCAATTCCCACGGGTATATCAGGGCTTAATTTGTGCCGGAGTTTTCCAGTACTGGCACTCTTTTGTTAACACCAGCACTTGCGTATCACAGCCCACCACATAGTGGCGCTGTCTATTTTTGTAGGAGCACATCTGTTACCAGTTAAATGCACATTTAAAAACACAATGGTAGAGCGACCAGTCCATTCTTAATGTTCTGGATGGCTTGGAATTGTCCAAACTGTGGCATTTATAGAAGTGTGCTGTTTAGTAGTGAGCTTCATAATAGGATGTGGCAGTGATGGGATTTCCAGTTTGTTGGGCAGCTTGCAGTGGCCTCCTGAGCAATAACATGGGCCCTGACACTTGTTTACTCAAATTAAGCACTGGGTATTATATTCTAAGAAATGTTACAAAAACTGAACGTGTGTGTGTGTGTGTGTGTGTGTGTGTGTGTGTGTGTGTGTGTGTGTGTGTGTGTGTGTGTGTGTGTGTGTGTGTGTGTGTGTGTGTGTGTGTGTGTGTGTGTGTGTGTGTGTGTGTGTGTGTGTGTGTGTGTGTGTGTGTGTGTGTGTGTGTGTGTGTGTGTGTGTGTGTGTGTGTGTGTGTGTGTGTGTGTGTGTGTGTGTGTGTGTGTGTGTGTGTGTGTGTGTGTGTGTGTGTGTGTGTGTGTGTGTGTGTGTGTGTGTGTGTGTGTGTGTGTGTGTGTGTGTGTGTACACCATCACTTTACCTTATGTGTTGATATAGGCCTAAGAGACCTTTGGGTGTTTGAGCACTCTAATATTATGACATGACACAATCATCAGCATGAGGATGCGAGTGGAGTATGCTATCAAGTCTACAATTGGAATGAGTTGGATGCGAGTGGGTGTTGTGGACATGAGTTGCCTGTAGTTGCTGTAAGAGGTGGCCTATTGTCTCTTGATATGATTGTTAAAATCCATATGTTCTTGAAGGCAGAGTGGGAACTCTGCAAAGGACTGAGGACAGTATTGCATTTTACACAGCAATCCTAGTGTCGGCCTACAGAGGAGCACGGGATAGAGCACAGGGGATGGCACTGTGACCAAACAAAGGATGAGGGTTTTAAGTGATGCGGATACTGAGGCAGTGATTTTTAGGTCTCGCTGAGACAGTGCATGAGCTATCTCTTCTAAACCTTTCGTTTCCACCAGTGGGCTAAGGGACAACCCATTGAATACAATTGGTCGGCTTCATTTTTACTCTGGCACGCTTGATATTGGTCAACTATCATAAGCGCCATTAACCCTCATGTGTTTGTCTCTACCCTGGTGCATAAATGCTTTACTTAAGTCCTTCCAGTGCTGATTTTTGTAGGTGTACTCTACTAGGTGTATTTAAGCACTCTACTGGAGTGCTTCTTTTTTCAGCTACCTCACTCATGCACTTCTGCCCCCTCCGCTGTCTGTTACACTTGCCCCCATCCTCCTATTGTTAGCAGTGTTGCATTCCCCCTCCAGCTATTCCGCACTCCTTCCTTCCATTGTTGCCTGTCCACAAGCAACCCACCAGCCCTCCATTCTTCCACTGATGTTTGTCATCACCAGGCACTCGCTCTCCCTCTTTTTGTTGTTGCTTGCCTCACCCACCCTCCCTGTCTTTCTTCTTCTGTTTTTGCTTGCCCTCACCCATCCTTTCTCCTTCGGTTGTGCTTGTTTCCACCTGCACTCCCTACTTCCGTTGTTGCTTGCCTCACCCCTTCTATTGTTGTCAGTGTTGCTTGCCCCTCCCACCCAATTACCCTCCTTCTGTTGCCCCCCTACTGGCATTCAAAAAGCGCCCTGACGCGGACAATTCTTGCCGCATCATAGAGTTTTCTTTTGTCTACCGGCATGTTGCCTCTAAAGTATGCGGCCGCCATTTTTTTTCTATCTGTTTATTTTTGTTACAATCACGGCACCGGTGCTTTAGCTTTAAATATCTCAAGCTAAAGTGCCAGTGCGGCTAATTGCTTCAAAAGTAAAGAAATATAAAAAATTTTTTTTCGATTTTGTTTACTTTTAAAGCAATTTCAGCACCCATGCTTTAGCTTAAGATGTTTGAAGCTAAAGTGCGAGTGCCGCAGTTGATTTTTAATGCAATAGATCTGGAATCACTGAAAATTTGAGCTATTAGTGTTACATTATTATTAGCACCGCCAATAGCTCAAACTTTCACTAATGCGAGACCTATTGCATTGCAAATGCTTGTTTCTTTCGTCTTCCCCTGTCGTCCTTGTTGCTTTTTCTCTCTCCCAACCCACCATGTGTGTTGTTTTCCCCTCCCCCTCTTGTTGTCCGTGCTCCTTCTTCCCTCCCACTCCCCAACCCCCACCCTCCCGTGTCCGTGTTGCTTCTTCCCCTCCCGTTGCCTGTGTGGCCCCCGCCCTCCCGTTGCCTCTGTCGCTCCCACCCTCCCGTTGCCTCTGTTGCTCCCTCCCACCCTCCCTTTGCCTCTGTTGCTCCCTCCCACCCTCCCTTTGCCTCTGTTGCTCCCACCCTCACGTTGCCTGTGTTGTCCCCTCCGCCCCCCCATAAGAAAAAAAATCACTATGCATGGCCAGCACTGACCACTGTCATAGTGCTATTTTTTTAACTTTTAGCCATGCTGAACAGCAGCCATGTTGATTCTACACTATGGGTAAAAGACATTATTCAATGGCTAGTTGTTAAAGAATCATTCCCCTGCATGCAGAGCATTCCCTACAATGGCAGAACTATCACATAAGTCTTAGATGGCTATTTGATAAAATATACAATAATATGCGTTTACACCTCATATTTGGCACCTATTCAGGGGCCATTGTTTATCGACCATGCAAGGATAAAAGCCTGCGCCTGCCATGCAAAGATTTCACACCTGTGTCTTGCAGGATACATTGAGCTCCATGCAGCAAAAACATAAACCTGTTGAATTATCTTGGTTGCCTTCCTGGTAAATGAATCCTCATTTGTGTTCTTTTGAACCTGCCCAGACTTCCATCCTTTTCTTTGGAGAATTTGTCCTCTCGGCTGTTGGTTCCTGGCCTCTCAAACGCACCTAGCTGAGACGCTTTTATTTTTGGCTCATGGAAAATTTGTGGAATCGCCTTGAGTGTGGAAATTTTGTTTAGCCACATGCACCTGTTTAGCAACTGATGGCACTTGCGATGAGAATAATGCCGCCATATAGTAAAAAAGCACAGTGATGCGGCCAGCGCTTCCCTTGTCATTATCACTCTTCTATGCTGCCTCCTAATTGTCCAACGCATGCAAGCTGTCACATCCTTTTCTTTCTGTGGCGCAAGGACCAAGCGCAGTGTGATTCAACTTAATTAGTGTCCTTCCGCTGATCATGCTCCGATTCAGGTACTATTTCTTTCAGTGCCACCACCTGGCTCCATCTTCTTTATCTCCAATCTGTACAATATATGTTGCTCCTTCGCCCACTAGCCCCTCCTGGTCTAAAACACATTTATCTGTAAGCAAAGCAGTTTTCGTAGAAGCGTTGTGCTTACTAACAAGCTCCTGCATGGTATCAAAGGCATCGTATGTTTACAACGATCGTAGGTCAAGATAATTGGTAACCCATTGTATTATTATATTTATATAGCACTTACTAGCCCTGACCAGGCTTTGAAGCACTATAGGACAGTTCAGTGGCATCGCGGGCATCTTTCCATACCACACAATGCCACTTCACGCCACACAAGGGCAAACCATTCCTCACCCCACTACGCTACACAGTACCACTCCACTCCGCTAAATGTCACTCCATGCCATTGTACTCCACTCTACGCCACTCCATACCACTATACTCAATGCCACTCTACTTCACTCCATTCTTCACTACTCCACTCTACACACTCTGCCACTCTACGTCACTTCACTCCACTGTGCGCACTCTACGCCACTCTTCTCTATACCACTCCACTCCTCTCTGTGACATTCCACTCCATGCCACTCTACTCTATGCCACTCTACTCTATGCCACTCTACTCTATGCCACTTCACTCCATTGCTCGATCTACGTCACTCTTCTCTACTCCTCTGTCACTCTATTCCACTCTACTCCATGCCATTCCACTCTACTCTGTGCCACTCTATTCAATGCCACTCTACTCTATGCCACTCCACTCAACACCACTTTATCTACACTAGTCCACTCTACACCACCCAGCTCTACTTGATGCAACTCTGTGCCACACCAGTCTACTTCATGCCATGTCACTCCACTCTATTCCACCATAGTCCACTCAACTCAACACACTATATGCCAATCTACACCATTCCACTCTACTCTGCGCCACTCTATTCTGCCTCCACTTCACTCTGTGCCTCTCCATTCTATGCACTCCAGGCCACTCTACACCATTCCACTCTACACCACTCCACTCTAGTCCGCTCTACCCACTTCACTCCATGCCACTCTACGCCAGTCTGCTCTATGCCACTCCATTCCACTCGACATCATTCTATGCCACTCTACTCTGCGCCACTCTACTCTGCGCCACTCTACTCTGCGCCACTCTACTCTGCGCCACTCTACTCTGCGCCACTCTACTCTGCGCCACTCTACTCTGCGCCACTCTACTCTGCGCCACTCTACTCTGCGCCACTCTACTCTGCGCCACTCTACTCTGCGCCACTCTACTCTGCGCCACTCTACTCTGCGCCACTCTACTCTGCGCCACTCTACTCTGCGCCACTCTACTCTGCGCCACTCTACTCTGCGCCACTCTACTCTGCGCCACTCTACTCTGCGCCACTCTACTCTGCGCCACTCTACTCTGCGCCACTCTACTCTGCGCCACTCTACTCTGCGCCACTCTACTCTGCGCCACTCTACTCTGCGCCACTCTACTCTGCGCCACTCTACTCTGCGCCACTCTACTCTGCGCCACTCTACTCTGCGCCACTCTACTCTGCGCCACTCTACTCTGCGCCACTCTACTCTGCGCCACTCTACTCTGCGCCACTCTACTCTGCGCCACTCCAATCTATGCCACTCCACGGCACTGGAACTCTGCTCTACCCCACTCTACGCCTCTCAACTCACTTTTAGGCATAGTACAACATGGCTAAAAGACATTCTGCCCAAAGGAGTATTTCTCCCTCACCTCCTACTGTTAAGTGTTTCATTCCACCACGTACAGAGTGCATACACTGCAATGCATGACAGACTATTTTACATCTCGGCAATACTCTCAATCATCACACTTTAAACTTTTTATCTAATACATGCACTACATACTGAAAGCAGTCATGTTGTGATTTTTTTTCACTGCAGCAGGATTTTCTCAAGGTTTTAGTCAGGACTCCACTTGCAAGCCAGCCCTATTGGCTTTGCCCATGCCTGATTTAAAAGCTGTTTGCCCTTCCCGCTTTATAATTTCACACTGTTTGTATTTCTAAACCATATCTTCGAGCTAGTGTTCCAGTCAAATGATTTGAACTAGATATCCTGTATTCCATGCTCACACGGTCAGACTGTGACTGCATCCATGATTTTAAGACACAAATCGCAACAAATGCCTGGAAAGCCGCCCTTGGGCTTCTTGTCCAACATCATATGCTTTGTACATCGCCTCAGGTCAAACTACTCAGTTTAGCGGAGACAGTTCTGGATTACCAAATAGAGAAAGTAGGCACCGGCCTATGGGCCCCTCTCCTTTTAGGGCCCCGCGACAACGGATCAAAATACAACTTAATGTACATAAACCAGAGACCTCAGATTCACTTAATTAACAGTTTGTCTCTTAAAAGCTCATCTTCTGGCAGCTGGCAGTTTGTAAAAAATAATCCGGTGCATTGGGTATTGGGAGATAATTTGAGAGAGGGGGTCGAAATTTTGACTGTCTAGGGGCCTCCACAGGGTTTATTCCTGCACTGAGTGGAGATATATAGAAGATAATCATAGGCAAAAGTTGCTCCGGTCTAGCAACTGCTCCCTCCATCGCTTCTCCAGCTTTAAGAATTGAACCTTGCTGTCGCAGATGGGACTGATCCTAAGTGTCTGTGCCACAGCCACCTGAGGTAAAGGATCCATCCAGTGAATGGTCTCGGGAAAGCTCTTCAGGCACAAACTTGCATCAAATACAGGAATATTCTGGAATGCCTATTGTTGGTGATTGTTAAAGATTCAAGATGGAGTTAATTGGAACTACTTTTTTCTCTACACTGGGTGAACCCTTTAACCCTCTCGTCTAGATGATCACAGGAAATTAAATGACTAAGACCCCTATCCTGAAACCCACCTCTGCTTTCTCTGCAGGTTACACTCTCCCACATTTCTCTGTCATGATTTTATGCAGTGCTCGAAATGGAAAAATAGAAGTGCAGGTACTCTGTACCAGAGTACTTGCTTGTTTCTGAGAAGTGCCGGTACTCTCCCTCTCAAAATAAAAAAGTGCCAGTACTCCGTACCGGGCAGTACCGGCCCATTTAAAGCACTGATTTTATGTTTTTTTAAAAATAAGTATTCAGGTTATTATTGTATTTTTGTTAACATTCTAAATCAGGCTTCTCCGACGAGTAGTTCGTGAGCTACTGGTAGCTCTCCAGCCACCTGTGAGTAGCTCTCCTATGTGCAGCCCAGCCTACTAAGTTAAATGCTTTTGCGTGGATGAATTAACATATGTATACCAAAATTGAAAAGGGTGTATTGAAGATGAAATAGCTGATGTTTGGAGAAACATGGTTGAGCTTCCACGGTATATTTAAAGATGAAACTTGAGTTATAAATCATGTAGCGCTGAGGAGGCGTTATTGCTGAGGAGGCGTTATTACTCGTATTATAATTTTAGTGCCATGGGCAATGTAGCTAGGGCTGGAATGTATTACCCATGTAGAGGCACTCCAAGTTGATAAACCTCTTTTTTAAAAAAAAATTTATTACTGCTGACAACCCTTCCTGATGCACTGAGGTGAACACTGCTTACACAAGGTGGCCACTAATGTAATCTTGTCTTAAGTGGTCACTAAACAACACAAATAATAGTAGTAGCTCGGGATGATTTTCATTGAACATAAGTAGCTCTTATTACAGAAAAGGTTGGACACCCCTGTTCTAAATAATCCTGCATACTGTGTGAAGTGGCAGTCTTCGCCCTACCCCCACACCGTCGTGCTCCAGTGGGCGAGAAGAAATTTCGGACTCCATGCCCATTCGATCCTTGCCCCCACTGCTGAAAACTTCCAACAGGTGTGCTGCATAGGCTCATATTGCAAAGGTGGTTTCCAAAAAACGAGCTTAGAGTACGAGAATAGGGAAGTGAGAAGATGCCCCTCCCAGGACTGGACGAGGCCCCCGCAGGCTGCAGTTGGCGCCCTGCCCACTCTTGGCAGCCGTGCCCAAAGTGAATGGGAAGAAGGCGGTTCATTCACAGGCGCGGGCACAAAGGTCGTAGTGTGAGTGAGGCGCTCTGAACTGAGGGTCTGTGTGTGAACAGCGCGCAGCGCTTGCTCCACAGCGGTGGGGGAGGGGGCACAAACAAACAGGTGCCCCATGAGAATACTGATCAGCGCACCACATTCAACGCGCATTAGAAGTGAGAGGCACCAGCAACTTTCACAGGAGGAGACAACCACTCCAGCCCAGGGGTTTGAGACATCCGGCTTAGAAAATTCCCCCAGCCCATCCCTCCCCGGTAAAGAAGCATGCAGGGGAAGCAACGACCACTCCAGCCCTTGTCTCTAAGAGACCCATAAACAATCGGGGGAGACAACCAAACGACCCATCACCTGTACTTGGACAGGTCGCAAGTTACTGGGAATAGCCGTGCCAGTCACCCGTCCTTCCCAGTCAAAGCACTGTAGGTGAGGCAGAGACACCCACTGCAGCCCGCATCCACAAAGAGACATCCCAGCATTCATTCAGAGAAACAACCACTCTTCCTCTCCTAGACAGTGTGACATTGGGCTTATTCCAGCCAGCCCTCGTGCACTAAGACAAAATGCGTACGGGGGAGACAACTACTTAACGTAATCTCACATCTGTAGATAAACAGCCGTCTCTTGAGAAGGAATATCACACCACCTGTTGTGGACAGTCACTGCAGCTCTGGTGAGAGGCATCACTGACGCCTCTACGTGTAAAAGGAGGGTCCACCGCTCTCAGATGGCACCCACTGATTTGGCCTATAATGATGCTTCTCCTGTCTACAGCCCTCGTGTGAAAAGCAATGACAGAAAAACTTGTAGAGGAGACAGCTACTTAAGCCTTTGCCTCAATAGGGTCATCACATGTCTCGTATTAGACAGCTACTCCAGTCCTGTCCTTGAATGGATGTTGCATCCTTTGAAGACCGTCATACTCTAGTCATAAGCCAAGTAATGGAAAGCTTTGTTCAGGGCCCACAAATCCTGGAGCGAAACGAGCAAGAATAGGTCCCTTGCGCTCTCCACCTGCATGAACTCCAAACATACGCCAGGAGTGAGCCCCAGGCATTGCTGTACTATAGAGACCTCACGGAGCAGTCTGCCAGGAGCTAACCAGAAGCGGTATCTAGAGACCTCACTGGAGAAGCCAGCAAGGGGCCTCAGCCTAAAGCTACACAGGGAGTCTCCCTGGAGTAACTGTCGAGGGGCTTCACCAGAGCAGCCGGGCCAGGGCTTCGCTGGATGTCGGCATGCTACCAGGGGTAGCCGCTCTTTGAATCCACCGGAACTGGAACATCCAGCCCCACCAGGGCAAGTATCCAGGGGCATCACCAGAGGAGTCATCTAAGCAACCCGCGGCTGGATCTTGAACCTTAAAATAGGCCTGGGCGGAGTTTGCAGAGTTTTACTCTGCAGATCTCCGCGAAGTGCTGAAATACCTCTGCCGCGCTCCGCGAGCAGAGGACACTGCTGCTTTTTGACCCTTGAGTAGACATTCTACTCGCCCGCGTAGAGAAATCTCGCAGGGAGGAGGTCTAGCACGCAATTTTTTTTTCTCACGAGCGCTTGCCAACTTAACGTTGGCGAGTCGCTCGAGAGAAAAAACTCCACTCCACTTTGCAGAGTTATTTGGAACTCCGCGCGGAGTGGGCAAAACTCCGCAAATGCCGCCGGCGGAGCGGAATTCTTCACCCAGTCCTGTTTTAAAAGCCCTTACAGGCCATGCTCAGCTTGGCGTGTATCAGAGCTATTTCCCTCAGCATCCTGTGGTTCATCCTATTTTAAGGTTCAAGATCCAGCCGTGCTTGAACCCCAATGCCTTCGTCCTCCTAGAATCCTGGGTATCTGGAGAAGTGAGGACCCTCGAGCATCTGGTCTCCCTGCCTCCTGCCCTTGCACTGTCCGCACACAGATGTCTGTGTCTCTTAGGGGAAGGCTGCATGACTGTAGGCACTGTGAAAGGGGCAGGGGTGGACAAGTCAGCAAATTAATATGGAGAGCAGAGCCAAGATAAGGGTGGGAGCTGGTTCTAAGAATCGTAACACAAGCTGACCCATCAACTCATTTGGCATGTAAATATCAGCAAACATCATTTAAGAGTATATTAAAGGCTCCGCAGTATTAAAAATAGGGAACTTCTTTAACACACAGAAGTGTTTCGCTGTTGTACATTAGATTGTTGACCGGCATTGAGTGGCATTTTTTAGAATTGATAGTTTCCAAACCTATATTAGAAACATCGATGCCCCTCCTACCACCGCCACTGCAGTGATGCCATTGGTGATCTAGGAGGCAAGACAGCTGCAATGTGTAGTCTCCAGGTGGCTTGTGTTATTATAGATAGAGCAATATTTTCGTCTATTAAAACATCCCCATAGACGTTTTTTTTAAAGCACAGATCCTTAACTGATGTATTTCAAGGTGCTCTCAACTATAATTATAATGGAAAATGAGGCAACTTAACAAAAGGTATTTGCCTAGATCACACAATCTGGTCTAGCAGGGAAGCTGGGATTGATATGTTTCTTGTTTTCAACTGGTGTAGTGCAATGACCAGGTGACTATTTCGTCCTCTCTTCGGTTTTACATTCAAGATTCAATCAATCAATCTATCAGGGGTTTATAAAGCGCGCTACTCACTCGTGAGGGTCTCAAGGCGCTGGGGGTGCGAGGGGGGTGCAGCTCCGGATCAGTCAAAGAGCCAGGTCTTGAGGCTCTTCCTGAAGGTGTGCAGAGTGGGGGAGCGTCTGATGTTGACTGGGTTAATGCTTTTCTTTAATTCTTTGAGGAGCTCCATCAGTACATTGTTTTTAAAACAAATACATACATTACAATTTAAATCAAGTTGAAACAAGATATTCTAGAAAAATGTACAAAGGGAAAGTAGAGTGATCTATTTTAATGTTGATATAATCAGTGGTGGCTTGTAGGGGCCAGTGGTGAGGGGGTGGAGAAGGGTTAGTGAAAAAAAACGTACCAGATCGTCACCAGCTGCCGCCTCTGCGCCAGGAACCAGGAACAGGAAGCACCCATGCTTCCAGAGACCCCCAGCCAATCACGATGCTGCTGATGATAGCGTGATTGGTTTGAGTGCCATGGTTCGGCACTCAGACAGGGCCTGGGGGCCTGGGCATGTTCTCCACACAGGCTGCAATGCAGCCTGTGTGGAGAACATGCAAAGTGCGCATGACTCTTTGGCCAGGCAGAGACGGCCGGCCAAACAGTCATGCGCACTTTAGGTGCAGCAATAGCCACTCCTCCTCCCTCTGGGTCAAGGTGCCCAGCCCCGCCCCCTCTAACCTGGTGGCAGGAATGCAAAAAATAAAATAACTTCTGTTATCATTTTATTTTTTCCATTGCACTGTTTCAAAGCAGTGGGGCAACGCTCCTCCGCCTAAGCCAAGGCGCCGCCGCTGGCACCTGTTTCTCCTACCTTAAGTTCAGTGAAGGCAATTTCACTGGTCTGGAGAGCCCACCCGACTTGACATCACTCAGGTGAAGTACAGAGCTGAGCTGCCAGCTGACTTTCACACGCAGCCAACACCATACCTGCCAACTCACACAGTGCCACCATGTGACACACGATATCGGCTCCCATCACACAATCTCCTGGTGAGGAGCCAATATCACACGGTGGCAGGGAAAACGAGCTGAAAAGCACCGTAAATAGTGGTTTTTCAGGTTGTTTTCGAGGCTTTCAACTGCCGACGTCCATTAAGGGGTATGAAAACACCCCAGGACATCAGCACCAGCCTCAACAAGCTTTTGGGTAGGAGGGGGCTTTGGGGCAGGGTGGGGGTTCAAAAGTGCCTCGTAGGTGCTTCTCAGACCTAAGGCCACGCCACTTTCAAGGCCCTGCTCCCTTCTCACACAATGAGATTGTTCTTCAAGTTGGCAGGTATGCAACACTGTGCAGGCTTTTTTCATTTTTGTAATACCTTGGGTTAGGGTTGGCATTTCAGATGGGCTGACTCCCTGCAGAGTGCTGTGAAAGTGCTCGCAGAAAATTCATCAGCATGACACCCCTCTCCGGGAACATTCACAGCACTGCATGGTCTTCACTGCCAGCGCATGTGCAGAATGAAAGTGCTGTTTGGCTGCAGGAGTGGCAGAGGGGACGGAAGGAGTAGATGATTGAAGTAAGACGCTTTGCAGCAGTAGCCACATGAAGGCTCAGCTTGTTTTAGGCTCGAGGTTCCAAAAGCATTTTGAGCTTAGCCAGAGCCAGGCATCCGGCTCAAGCCTTCCGTGACTCGCCCACTTCTAAGAGGGGTAATGGTCTCCAGCCTCGCAAGGGCTTTTTCTCGCTTTCTGGCCTAATCTAGTATCTCTATTGAAGTGTACCATAATTTATAACTCTGTTATACCCTAATTCCTCTGACTGTCACTCCTAACCCCCTTCTTGACTTCTGCTTGTTCTCCATCTTTTACATTCTGTCCTGTACTGACCCCCTCCCTGTCTGCCTGCCTCATGCTAAACTCCCACAACGCACTGTCTTTCCATCCAGTGAGCTATTGCAGTCCTGCCAACCTGAGCCAAAATCTGTGTGAGGAGGGGGTGGGACCTAGTGCCAGAAATACCTAACAGGCGCTTTTGCCCCCACCCTGCCCATAAGCCCCCTTAAAAAAAAAAAGTTTTAAAAAAGCGTACTGAGGCTGGTGCCTATCAGGGCCAGACTGGGAACAGCAACCAGCCCTGGCAGATTGCTGCTCGGCTGGCCCGGGGGTGGGGCGGGTGGGATGCTAGCGAGAAGCACCGCTCCCGCTTTTGTTACAGGGGGACGATATTGCAAAACTGGCCCACCGGGGAAGTGCCCGCTACGGCCAGTCCTGTCCTGGTGCCGATGTCCTGGGGTGTTTTTACACCCCTTGATGGACGTCGGCAGTTCAAAGCCTTGGAAAACGAGCTGAAATTCACTCTCTGCAGTGGTTTTCAGCTCATTTTCCCCGTCACCGTGTGAGTTGGCAGGTCTGACATCGTTCTGTGGAAGACGACTCCATCCACAAGGTTTCTTCCTCATCTTATCAATCGTGTTCCCTCCTTTTCACTGTCCTGGACCATCTTTTCAACCTTTCCAGTCCCCCCCCCCCCTACCATTTTAGGGCGATTTTATGGTGGCTTTAATATACAAATTGGCAGCATAAGATCAGAGCATGGAGAAGAAAATAACGTCACCCCTTAACTGGAGGGAGATACTGCATTGCTCGTTAGTGGTACTTCTACCAGACACTATCTGTGAAAGGAAACCGCAGCACTTGGAGCAGATGACTACTTCCGCCCTTACCCATGGAAGCACATCGCTCACGAGGAGACCATCACTCTAGCCCTTGCAGAGTTGGAAGGCAAACAGCACCTAGCACATGTGCGTACACTGGCCCAGTTGTGTGTCTAACAAGGCAAGTGTTTTAACAGAACCACAAATAAGCCTGCACCACGTTTCTGTGTTTAATATTGTCTGAACTGTAAAAATATAAAAAAAACGTTTAGGGACAAGGCAGCAGGCCCTGGAGAGGGAACGCAGCTGGAGATGGTGCAGAGAAAAGGCCCTTTGATTATGGGCCTGATTTACGAGTTTCGGCGGTCCTGAAGTGGGCAGCACGCCACCGCCCTGCTGCAGGACTGCCGGAACTCGCCACCACCCGCCCGCCAGATTACAAGTAATTTTGTGGTCGGGCAGGCGGTCGGCATGGCGGCCCCGCAGCAGTGCAGTTTAAAGACTCATTATGAGCCTTAAATAGCACCGCCGCGGGACCGCCAGTGCATGTTCCTGCACGGGAAGGAATGCACCATCTCATGCATTCCTTCCCTTGTAGGAACTGGGGGTGCAAATCTACAGAGGGCACAACATGAGCCCCCCCTGCATGCACCCCCGTGGACAGGGTCAAGAGGGGGCCTTATAGGGCCTCCTTTCTTTCCTCACCCCCAGCAGCTACATGGAGGGAGAACCTCCATGACACCGCTGGCGGTGAGGAAAGTTGTAATACGCTTGGCGGTGCCTCAGGGCACCACCAAGCATATTGCAGCCCTCCGACCGCCACGGAACAGCCAGTAAACGCGGTTCCCTGCCGGATGCAGCGGAGCAATGGCGGTCCGACCGCCAAGGTCCTATTACGGCTTTTTGACCGCCACCGCCGTGCCCCCGCGAGCCTTTGACCTTGTGAATTTGTCAAAACAGATTAGATTTATGGAGCAATAGAAATGGGGTCTTCGGGGAGGAGTCTGCAAATCTAAGTTCTGTAAAATTATACAATTTAAACAAACCTTTGGTCCATTTTCTAAGTTTGAATAGGTTAGTAGATACACAACATGTATAGGATCTAGGGACATTCTGAATAGTTATTCTAAAAAAAAAAAAAAAGGAATAATTTCTAAAGCATTGCTTGTCTCTGATTTAGTGGAAAACATTTTACATTCCCCTAAAGTAGCCAAGTAAATTACCTACTGATCCAGCGCTAACAATAAAAATTCTTCTCCTATATGCTTCGGTCATCCAGGTGCAACTATCCCTCCAACACACAAACTATATCCATATGACGGTGGGGCCCATAACACCGCATATACATTCACTTAATCATTTATTCCCTGGATTACCTCCGTCCTTAACCTAGGAGAAAAAACACACAGTAAAACAATTCGCTGGAAGGGGACGGGATACCTCTTTTTAACATGACATAATGTTTCTCATTTGCTTTTAAGGTATTCCGCTCATTGGTCGATGGACCAACTAGTAGGAATCAGTTGATGGTGATTAAGACCAGCTCAATCACAAACTCTTTAACATTTTACCTTAATTATTGAGCTAAAGAATCACTGAGTCATTTGTTTAAAGAATAATAAAGTTTATATAAAGTTTCGAAGCAAGAAATAAGTTTAAGCTTATTATTCAGATTATTACATTTATCATCATTATAAGAATAAATTGAAATTGCAATGCATACCTATTAGACGGAGAAATAAAGTTGTCACAGCAAGAACTTCAAAAGATCAATCTATCTGTCTTGGAAAATCTAATAGCTCTAAATGAAAAATCTATCAGGAGTAAAAAAGTTCTCCAAAAGCAGCATCTTATACTCAACTAAAAATATAAAATAGCAGCAGCAGCTCGTCAGCATCAGCAACCGCAACTTCACCCATCTACAGCATCTCCGTCAACAGCAACTTCTCTACAGCATTTCACTCTCTCCAGCATCTAACCCCTCCCCACCAAGAGTAGGTCTTCTTATACCCTAATTCTAGCTTACTAAATAAAAATGTTGCATCTTTATGGCGTGATTCTTTCTCATTGGTTCATTCAAGTCCATATACATTTTTATCAAACTTCCTTGTCTTAACCAGTTCTTTGTGGAATGTCCATGCTACCATCGTTTCCCACAGTTCATGACATTACTCATCAGTTTCGATCAGTTCAATTTGTATCTTTTTCTGATACTTTTAGGTTTAACAGTTCCGTCCATTTATTCAGTTTGACTTCTCACGCTTCTTGCTGATCATCTTGGCACACATTTGCTCAGTAAGGTCACAATAGCCTTGACCATACTTCCATCTTAGGCTCTCAGCACGAACACGTGGTCATTCTTTTTCACAGCCTTTCTCCTTTTTCCCCACGGCTTCTTGCACATGCGTACTCTAGCTCATGGCGGCCATTTTATATCGCTGCTCAACAGGCCTAAGCGCACTATTTTCAAAGATAAACAAAATATTGTTAAAATAAAGAATATAAACCCTTTTGTTTCCCTCCCGTCTTTCTACGTACCCCAATTAGGTATTACCTAGCAAAAAGCAACATATAAAGCCGTCCCTTACTTACCATCGCTTTATTTTGCCACCACACGTTTTATTTTTAAAGCACAAATCATGCATTTATTATTTTATTAGTACGCAAATATTACGTTTGTTAGACACGTCAACAATTATAAGTAGATTCATTTGCACACAAAAATAGCGTGTTACCTTTAACCCTTTACATGTAACATACATTGTTGGTTATTTACTTGAACATGTTTATTAATTATTTTATGAAAATTATTAGGAGGTTAAAATTTTTTCATTTATCCTGCTCCATCACTACTGTCCTCATTAAATTCGCCAACAAGTTGTCATCCATCTGCTTTCTTTCCTTCTGTACAAATTTGCAACAGATGTTTCAACCTTATAAAGTTATTTAAGTTTTCACTCGCAGTATGACATTCCTCGACTCCATGTGTACTGCATTTCTTCACTCCACGAATTTACCACATTTCTTCAATCCATAAATTTACCAAGGATCTGCATCTTAGCACTATACTCTTAATTGTGCGCAACATAAATTTGAAACTTTCTTGCATTTTGAACTTACTTCATATCATCTCTGTAGTCTGTTTTCTTGAATATTTTTAGTCTAGTTCATAAAAAAACCTGAACTGAATTGTTATTCTGCAACTCGTAGTTCAAGAGTGTTTTAAGCAATTTACTTTAAGCATCTTGTCAATTTTACCCTGAGCAGACTTTTGGCAACTAGCTTGGGTACTTTTAAAGGCAGTACATAAAGAAAAGGTCCTGCTTTTAATGTTTGAGTTTTTCTTTATCTGCTAAATTTGAAAGGCAGCCAATGATTAGGAGGTGAGGTGATGGTGTGGGCGGAAGTAGTGGGGGTACATTGCAAAGCATGTAAGATGAGCTGTGGGACACCTTTGCTGGTGGGTGCACTGTAACATGCAGAGTTTGAACTGTGCCGGCATCTCACCTGATAGTATGATGAAAGCTGTACAAGGAGGACCCATTTTTTTTTTTTAAGCCTATCGGACAGCTGTCTGTCTGGTTACGAAAAACTTCTTGGGGACATTCTGAAAGCTTCCCTGGGAATGCATTCGGTCCTTTGCTTACCATTGGCTTTGTGTTTTGTAACTCACAGTTGCTTGCTTTCTATTTGCTGGCTTAATTTGTTTTAGGCTGTCCAGCATGTCTTTTTCCCTCCCCTGGAGCATAGCTTCTTTACCACCTCTCTGACTGGTTCTTTGTATCCTTTCACAAGTGTTCACATTCTGGGAACTCCTTTTGTAGGTCTCGCCTGAGCCAGCGCATGCGCTGCTCTGGCGAGACATTTAGTGAGTGGGCTTTAAAAAGCCGACCACAGCTTTTTGTCTGGCCTAGAGCGTGCGGTTACGCGCACAGTTACGAGCAGAGGCGCCATCTGGCTTTCCTCTCTCGTCATGGGCACGCGCGCACCACTCGCGTGCTTGTTCATTCATGCACCTTTTTTCCTCCTGACTTCCAGTTTACCTCTCCCAGTCCGCAGATTGCATGCAGTGATTGCGGACTCATGAAATGCATACTACTTTGATCTGTGACCTTTTTGTGGTGCTAATCGTGTTCCTGCTATCATTATACCTTGCTCATTAATCATATTTCCTTCCGCCCGTCAGGCTGCCACACGTCCCAGGCCCTGGGTGCGCAGGCAGCGCTCTGCCTTTGCAGATTATTACAGTGCAGCCGCACTTTGACTTCTCGTCGCCAGAGCCCCATCAAGCAAGCTGTGCACCCGTATTTTCTCTTTTGACTCTGGCTTGATCTCTCCTACCGTTTGGTTGGGCATTTTCTTTAATGCCTTTTTTTCATTTCTTGGGCTGTATGCGATATTTTCGTTTTATTAGGTGGCATAGAAGGCTTCTGTCCCCTGACTTATCTTCTCCATTTCTCCAGATTAGTTTAGTTTTGTTTTTCTCGCTATATATTCCTTTTCCAACATGTCGCCCATCCTTTCAGCCCGTGAGACGATTCTGTAGTCCTTTCTTTATGTTTTTCACGCATGTAATAGGACGTCTTCTTGATCATGCCGCCCCCTCCGGGTTCGGCGTTCTCGCGCGGTTTTTTACATTTAAACCCCCTTCTGAAATTATACTATCATTCCAGGCCGCCGGTCATCACTGGCGGGAGGATCCATACACACTCTGTACCCTGGTCCACGCACTCGGCGCCAGAGTTCTACCTGAGGTAAGTGTGCTGCGGTGCCGAGTTGTGCTGGTTACCTCACCGAGGAATCCGGCCCTCCGCCTCCTTGGTCGTGATTATATCTTGCCTTGCTTGGCGACCATTTAGTCTTAGTGATCTCAGGTTTTTATGTAGCATAGCCTTGATGTTGCTATCTCTCTGACCTCTATACAGCCAGTTATTTCGGGTATGTATCCCTTAGGTCCTAACCTGTTCTTCCATTTAAGTCCATTAGCCCACCACCCCCCTATGCTTGCCGTTTATGTGTTGCCCTCACACCCTCGTGCTTCAGAGGGCACACGTTATGCCTAATTAGCCCCTAAATCTCCCTAATGTTGCATCCACACGTTACGGGCTTTTTATCATTGTGCTAGATCATCCCTGACTATGTTTTCAATTCAAGTGTTCCTCGATGTGTCCACTTACGCCTAGACCCCCTTTTTAGGTCTCGCGCCTAGCGTTGCACTGTGCAGCACGAGACATTTAGTAGGTGAAAAACAGGGATTCAGCACTGACCTAGGAATCTCACCCGCTCGTGCGTGTGCGATTCCTTTTGTGCTACCCCATTGGCCTTTTCGTGCGACTTTTTATAAAAGACTGCACGCAATTGGCTAAAGGCGGGCGCATTGCTCCGCCCATGGCCTATTGGTGTCTATTACACGCTTGGTGCGCGTAATAGACACCAATAGGCCATGGGAGGAGCTTTGGTGATGTGCACGTGTGTGTTTTTACCATGTAGCATTTTAATACAGCGTTCCTTTTCATGCACCTATTAAACCTGTGCAATGGTTTAAAAGGGGGGGAATCGGAAATTTCGCATGTGTTTCTCACTCTCGTAGTCTTGTTAACAGGCTTCTTTGACATTCATTTGCCCCTTCCCTCATTTACTGGAAACTTTAGAAAGCGCTGCATACAAAGATAAACCCATCTAGGGCCCTGACGCCTTTATCCTGCACGGAAGGCGCCCTGTTAAGCATTAGTAACAATAAGAGGCCGGCTGCACGCCCCACTCATCGCTGACAGCCACGCAGACCATGCCAGACGGAGGGGGCCAGCTTGGAAAGGTTGTAATAAGTTTCCTGCCTCAGATTCTCACCTCACCCCCACTCCTCCTCCCTTAAAGGCACAGGCCAGAACGATAAACTTGAACATTTCAGAACTCGGGTCTGTGTGACCGGCCTCGGAGGTGGAAGCCTCGGCTCGCTCGCACCAGAAAAGAACCGAGGTGCGCCACGGCCCAACTTCCACTCCGCGACCCTTTGGCGCACAGCGTTTCCTGCCAGTAAAGAAACGTGACCAGAGTCAGGCTCACTTTGTCATAATATTGGGGGGAAGAATATTTTAGGAGAATTTAAGTGTCCCTGTTTGGCAATCTGAGAATTGCAACATAACCTGTCAAGTGGCCCTGTATATCGCAGCCCCTCAAGTCCCTGGTTTTTGCCAACCTCACTTTACCTGCTATTTATTGGGCCAAAGCTTCAAGAATGCTACAATCTGGGGGCTTAAGAGGCAGGGCTGGCCGATGGTGTCATGCATGGCCGATGGTGTCATGCATGGCGTGGAGGTAGGAATAGAGAGGAAAGCTGCTAGCACAAACCCGGACAGTTTACTGCTTTCATGTGTTAAAATGTCCAGCAGACAGCCGAGGAAGTGCACACTACGGGCGCCAATTGTGGTTCATTTAAATACAATTACAGTGCAGCCATCTATGAACCAGAGTAATTAAGAGGCGGGTGATTGAGTTTTGGAAAAAGTCTAGTGAAGTGAACCTACCTTTTTAGAATTCACTCCGCGGCAGCAGCCAAGAATAATCCCAAATTGGAACTGAAAAGGTAAATCCGTCCAGAGAAGGGTGCTGCTGAAAACCAGAACACTCAAGTGGCCTCGCGCTGCAGATCCTGCGTTCTCTAAATTGGTTCCTGCTGTGGTGTGAGGCAGCCGGGGCCGGGCTGTGCAGGGGGCGGTGGCCTCCCTGGCTGCTTCCCTTGGACGAGGCTCTGTGCCGCTGTGGAGGGGTGACTCTTTACTAGTCTGGGGCCGCCGATTCCCTTTGGTGGGGGGGCCCGGTTCCCCTCTGTGACGGATGCCCAGATAGGAGTACAGTGCGTGGGCTCGACGGTCTCTCGACCTCTGAGCGGAAGATGGTCTTTGGTGGAGCTGAAGGCCTCAGCGGTGTGTGAGGACCAAAAGAACCTGAGGGCTGCTGGCCCTTGGTAGCTGGTGCGCTTCCGGCTCCCCTGAGGACCACAGCGCGATCACCTTACTGATGCAGGACCCTAGAGAGAGGCCAAGGTTCTGGATGACGCCCTCGCGCTTCACTGGGTGGTTTTCGCAATGGGGCTGCAGGTTCTCTCCAGGGGTTTGTGTGAAGTTCTCCAGAGGTGGTGTTCTATGTTGCGGTTATCCGGGGAGTGTCTCCTCTCTGTGATTTAAGTTTCCTTGGTGTGTTTGCTTTCTATACCTCCTGTTCTCTAGAGGTACCTGTTCCAGGCAGTGCACGGTCTCTCCACGTGCTGCAAGACCTCCGGACGGATGCTTTCGACGTGCCTGCTCCTCGTGCGGCAGTGTCCCCCAGACGCGCCTGCTCGCTCTATGCTACTCTGTCTGTGGAGTGTTTGTGCTGCTGGCTGCTTCAGTGTGCCTGCTCCCCGTGCGGCAGTTTTCCAGACGTGGCTCTCCTTCTGCGGCAGGTTCCCCCAGACGTGCCTGCTCCCTCTGTGCTACTCTCTCTGTGGAGTGATGCTTTGTGCTGCTGACTCCAGTGTGCCTGCTCCTCGTGCAGCACAGTCACCAGACGTGCCTGCTACTCGTGTGGCAGGCTCCCCACACGTGCCTGCTCGCTCTGTGCTACCCTCTCTGTGGAGTGGTGCGTCGTGCTGCTGGCTCCTTCAGTGTGCCTGCTCCTCGTGTAACCGCGTCTCCCAGGCGTGCCTGCTTCTCTGTGGAGCGGTGCATTGTGCTCCTGGCTCCTTCAGTGTGCCTGCTCCTCGTGTCACAGGATCCCGTTCGGTGCCTTCCGTCAGCGTGCCTGCTGCAGGTCCACCCGGAGGGTTCTCTCTGACGTGGGTGCCTTTATCCGTACTCCCTCAAGTGTTACCCCTGAGCTCCAGTGCACAGAGACGTCGAGTCCTGCCGGAGATCCTGCTTTTGCACTCCTACCCGCAGGACTGCCCTCCTCTGCTAAACCACTCCTGCCCCCCACGCAGTCCTCCTCCCCCGGGGGCGGCCGCCTGCAGAGAGAAGAGTCCGTGAGGGAGTGAAGCCTGTGTGTCACTCACTGCAAGGGTCGGAACAGCCAAAGATTCACCAGTGTCACAGAAAAAACAAGCATTTGCAATGCAATAGATCTCGCATTTGCGCGAGTTTGAGCTATTGGCATTGTAAATGACAATGCCTTTTATTTATGTTTTGGTTTTTAAAACATAAAAATAAGGCATTGTCATTTACAATGCCAATAGCTCAAACTCGCGCAAATGCGAGACCTATTGCATTGCAAATGCTTGTTTATCTTTTCATATGTTTATGTATATTCCTTTTTGGGTCTGTTTAACCCCTATTCAGGTGCATTGTCTTACGTATGGGGTTTTTTCTTGCGTTTTGTCAGGTCTCCCAGCAATTTGTGACCCTGCGAGAGCTCTACCTACACGGTTTGCCTCCATGGCGACCCCTCATCAAATTCGGCCCTGATATATTGGCCCTGATATATTGGCCCTCACCATCTTCTATGTCGCCTATCGTGTCTCTCTTTCTATGAATATCTCATGAGTCCATTCTGGTCGGCTACTTCATCGACCATACTGGGTAAGCTGGGTAACCCCCAAGCATTTGCCAATGTGCCATCACTATATACTGAAATCAGGAACAGCAATGACACCGGTGTTAGAGAAATGACACACCAGCCCAAATGTGTAATAAAGGCTCTGGGAAAGTGTCTGCCCTTTTCCCTCGTGCTACGTATTTCATACATAAATATAACGTGATAACAACTGAACAGGAGCCCTTGTGGAGTTTTAACTCTGTTTAATCCACTTTCTTTTCCTAGGTGCCTCATGTCACTGCCATGCGCTACCACCCACCCCGGTAAGCCCAGGCTGTCTAGCTGAATATCACAGTATGGCCATTTGTAGCAATGCCATCTCTGAAGGACTTCGGTCCGGTCGACCCCTTGGCACAGGCCCCATGAGTGCGAAATCTACTGTTACTCCTAGTTCTGCCACATACTTTCATAAATTGTGAACCTTAGTGCTAAGTGCAATTTTAACCTAAAGGATACTTGTCTTTTGTGTTGTACAGTTAAGATAGATTTCTGTTTTTTAGTCTCTCCTTCTAGCACCACCATTTTTAGGTCTTGCCTACGCAACGCTTGCACTGTTCTTACAGGCATGCTGTATTCAGGTATGGACTTGAGCCTCCGCCCATTTTCCACACATCTTATCAATTGGCTCCAGTTACTGCCCTTTCTAAATGGTTACTTTTGATTTGTGAATAGCCTTAGTAGTCCCTCCTAAGTACCGCCTTTTGTAGCCTCCCATGAGGACTGGCCCTCTTACGTCTGTTATGTGCTCTACCGATTGTCTCGTGTTATCACTTCATTGCAAAAAAAAAAAAAAAAATTGCAATGCAATAGATCTTGCATCACTGAAAGTTTGAGCTATTGGTGTTGCAAATAATAATGCAACGCCGATAGCTCAAACTTTCAGTAATGCGAGACCTATTGCATTGCAAATGCTTGTTCTTTTTCGTGAGGCACTCCACAAGAGAACATGTGTTTTCTATCTTCTCCCTTGTATGCTAGCTCAGGAAGCAGTAAGCGTGTTGTATTTCTTTGAAAAGGTTTCCTGCCTCCTATCTTTCTGCTTGGCTGATTCTACTTTTCTTTGCCACTTTGATCATCAATCTTGCAAGCCTGTGAGGAACAATGTTCTGTCTACAAGCTTCTTTATTTGGGTCAGTGCTCTTTACTAACAGCATAACTTAAACAATGCTCTTTCTCCATAGGCAGTGGAATAAGGGGGGGGGGTCTAATTAACCATGCTGGAGTTCAGAAATGAATAGGCAGTAAACATATCTTTACATTTTGTTTTTTATCTTGTCACATTTCTGTGCATTCAAAGACCAGCGTAAAATGTTAGGCTCTGTTTTCCAGGGAGCTTGGTGTGTAATTTTCTTTCTCTGACTGCGAAATTTATGTTAGTCTTGCTGGGTACAGGAATGTGAATAGGCTGTAGGAAGTGAGTTTTTGTCTAGCACACAACAAAATGTAAATGTCTGTAAATTAACTGTACAAATATTTCAAAATATATCAGAACATAGGAAAGCACAAAATAAAGCACATTGTTTTGTAATCCTGAAGTGTGGTGGAAACAAATACTTTAATCAGATCAAAACAAATCAATACACTAGGTGATGCTGATTTATCATTTGTGTGCTGTATAGTTTTATAATGGTAATTCAAATTGAAAATGTGTTCGCCGTAATGGCAGTGCAGTACCACACTATGCATACTCCACTGTACGCCATTCCACTCGAAGACACTCGACTCCACTCTACTCCACAATACTATACCCTACTCCACGACACTTTAAGCCATTCTACGCCGCTCCACGCCATTCCTTGCCACTCCACTCCACTCTGACACTCCATACTATCCTACTCCATTCAACGCCACTTCATGCCACTTTAACTCCACTCTGCGGCACTCCACTCTACAACACTCCACTCTACTCCACTCCACACCAATCCACTCTACTATACTCTACTTTTCTCTACTCTATGCCAGTCTGCGACACTCCACTATATGCCACTCCACTAAATGCCACTTCACTGTACTTCACTCCTCTCTGCGACACACTACGGTGTTCTACTCTACACCACGCCAATCTACGTACTCCAATCTATGACACTCTACTCCACACTATGCTACTCCACTCTACGACACTCCACAATATTACTCCACTCTATGCCACTCTACTCTGTGCCACTCTACTCTATGCCACTGTACGAAACTCCACTGTACGACACTCTGCTCCACTTTATGCCACTCTACGCCACTCTACGACACTCCACTGTTCGACACTCTACGACACGCTACTCCACTTCAAAACCATGACACTACTCCACTCTTCACCACTCTACTCCACCTAACGCCACTCTAAACTATGCCACTCTACTTTATGCCACGTCACTCTATACCACTCTACTCCACGACACTCCACTCTAGGACACTCTACACCACTTGACTTCAGTACACTCTAAGCCACGACACACTATTCTATTCCGCTCTAATTCATTCCAGTCTACGACACTTCGCTCCGCTCTACGCCATTCAACTCTACGCTACTCCAGTTCACTCCACGCCACGCCACTCTCCTCTATGCCACAAACTGTTAGCCTTGCTCTTGTACAACATTGGTAAAACTCATTGGCAAAGCCAATGGCTCTCACAATGATAAGACCTATTGGCTCTGCCAATGCTAGTTAGTCCTGGCTCTATGCCACTCTCTGTGATATTAGGTGTTAGATCCCACTGTCTTATCTAGCTGTAAACCATGAGTACGCTCTTTCACGTTCCCTCGTTTTTCCTTTGCAGGGGATGGGTGTGGGCCCACCATGGTAGGGCTTGAAAGTGGGACGCTGGCCTCCAGGAATTACCCGGGCACCTACCCGAATAGCACACGCTGTGAGTGGCACATCAGAGTGGCCGAGGGGTCCAATATTACTTTGATCTTTGGAGACTTGGACCTGGAATACTCTCCACACTGCATCTCTGGGTCGCTGACCATCTCTTCCCAAGGCATCAGCTATGGTAAGAGGTCATGGGTGTTGAGCTCAGGATGTATAATGCTTCAAGAGAGCTCCTGTCCTACTCATCAGAGCAACTGGAGACCTGACCATCATAATGGGACATGGTTCTGGCCAGTAGACATTTCTTGACGAGGTTGAGGCTGGGTGTTTGTGAGTTCTGGGGTATTCCCTCTAAAAAAAAAATTCAAAACCACCAAAACGATGAGAAAGATTGGGGTGGTCAAGGTACTACTTTAAAAAAGGGATCCGCAGACGAGATGGTGGCCCAGGGGATTTCCCCCGAAAAACTGAGGAAAGATGGTAAAAGGAAACTTAAAATAAAAAAACGATATGGTCACTGTATTCTTTATTTTCGAGTCATGAATATAACTACCAATATGCAACCGATTGTGGTAAGGTATCTTGGTAATATCGTTCTTGCAGGGGTGTGGAATTTAATAAAATATCTACTTGTCCATAGGGCAGGTTGCTTCATAAATCTACTTGTCCTGTAACAAAATCCATATTTCCCTTTGGTGCCAGGTAGTGCGGTGACAAATTATGGCAGCAATCTCATTATATAAGAGCTCTGATATAGCCTCTCCGATTATGCCAGGGCTCATACCATAGTAGTGTTTGAATACTTGCAATCCCCTTCTGTTGCCAAGTTTCCGCAGATCTACATACTGGGGCTGAAGGTAGTGGTAAGCAATAGCTCCAGGGTTAGAATGCCCTTTTGAGTCTGTGTAAACCTACTAACTTGCATGTTTAAGGGTTTTCAACAACACTTCTCTAATCTTTTCCCATACTGAGAAATGTTGGAAATTTACTCCTGACAATGGCAAACGTAAACTCTCTTCCAGAGTTGGGAAAAAAGTGGTTGGAGGGAAAGTGAACTTGCAAACACTCAGATTTTCGCATGAACAAATCTACACATGCGTATTTGCTCATACTAAAATGCAGTTCACAAATATTTTCTATAAGTACTATTTCTTGTCCTACTTCTGTAAATTCTTGGGAATTCACGAAAGCCGTATAGCTGCACTTAATGCAAGGACATATACCAAGGGTGCACTTTTGAGACTTTCTTTAATAATTGGGCCCCTAATTTGGTCCGGCGTTGACATGACCTTTTGCGTTTATTAAAATTCTGTCTCTCTCTCTCTCTCTCTCTCTCTCTCTCTCTCTCTCTCTCTCTGTATCGGCTGGCTTCATTGTGAGTGACAGCATTCTGCTCTTTCACAAGGAGCATATCGGCACACAAAGTAGTTTTGTTCAGTGCCAGTAACTACTGTGGCAGTGTATTCTTTTTGAGACCGAATTTTTTTTTGCTTTTGCCAATGTTTGTTATAATGGTGAGGGCCTGGCAGCTCCCACACCAATGTTTTACAATAACCATGCCAAAACAATTCACACATTGACAAAACTAAAAAGCTGACTACCAATTTCAGACCTACTGTCTTTGCTAATGCTTGTTTATTTTTGTTTCCCATAATCTTATTGAAATTGATTACACTGATGTTCCATTATGAATATTTTTGGGAAATACTAACATGCATCAACACATGTTACTAAATGATGCTGCAAAGAAATGGTGGCTGAAATTTTACAGTATAGCGAAATGTTTTTTTCCTGCCTTCATTTTTTAATAAACATTTTATTTTGAAAGCAAAGAATCATCAATCTTGCTTTCAAGCTTCTGCAAATATTTGCATCAAATCAGAGAGCATTCTGGGAGCATTATACATAGCCTCATATTGCATAACTTTGAAAACGTGTGTACAAATCTTTATACTGGAACCACTGTTTGTAGTGCAGTCGGAGCTTACAACATTTAACATTTAACTACAACATTTACATCACCCTAATAATAAAGGCTTTCAATTAATGAATCATAAATACAAGTTTGAACAGCATTAACATATGGACAAAAATATTACCTTGACTGCAGACAGTGTCCTTCCCTGATCCATAATGTGGTACTGCAAACTGGCAGCCAAAGGGTTTGTGCTGCAGGGGGTTGGGCCTACTTGTCCCAAGGACAAAATACACATGAAAACTTGTTGCCCTTGACCCCCAAACAATATGTCCTGGGCGCGGGCTATAGGAATTCCACATCCCTGTTCTTGAGTTTAGCATTTGTCTAATTCACAAAGACCTGAACATTCCCCCAGTTGGTTGAATATCATCTACTTTTTGTTGCACTGTCTCTTCAGTTGATTTAGTGATCTTGCTTGTCATGTCTCCTGTGGTAGATTGCTGCCTCAGTTGTTTGAGTTGTCTCATCGGTTGAGCTGGTTGCTTACTCAGTTGGTTTACTTGTCCCCTTAGCTGGTTCTGTTGTCTCCTTGCTTGAGTATCCTACTGAGTTGGTCATCTGTTGTCTCAGTTGCTGGAACTGCTTACTGAGTTGGTGAGTTGCTTCTTAACTGTTTTTTAGGTCGAGCCTGGGCAGTGCATGCGCTACTCTGCGAGGCATGCTGTATTCGAGTATGGACTTGAAGCTCTGCCCACTCTCCGCCCATATTTTTCATTGGCTTATGTCATTGTCCTTTGTAAATGCTGGCTTCTGATTCGTTAATAGGCTTGTTAGTCCCTCCTTAGTACCGCCTTGTTTTCATTTGTAACCCCCCATGAGGACTGGCCCTTTTACTTCTGTTGTTACACGGTATATCTTATTTAGTCTGTAAGCACTATTTTCTTTAATGAATTTCTCCAACTGCAGGGACATGCTTTCCTGCAACATTCAGCGTGCCATGCACGCCTTCACTTTCCAAGCAGCCCGGGACAATGGCGCCGCTTCTTTGAAGTGAAATAGGTCTCACATTTACAAGAGTTTGAGCTATTGGCATTGTAAATGGCAATGCCTTTTATTTATGTGTTAATTATCAAAACAGATAAATAAAAGGCATTGTCATGTACAATGCCAATAGCTTAAACTCTCCCAAATGTGAGACCTATTGCATTGCAAATGCTTGTCTTTGTTATATTGTCTGCTTGGCCGATTTAACTGTCTTCTCATTTATTCAGTTGTCTTATTGTTGTAGTTGTCTTCTCTTTTTGTGCTGCCTCCTTAGATGGTGTTGTCTTTTTAATTGGTTTGGCTTCGTTGTTAGTGTCTTTAATTTTGTTTTCTCTGCAGTTGTTTGCTTTCTCTCCTTAGTTGGTTTAGTTGTCTCCTAATTTGGTCAGTTGACTCATTAGTTGTCTTCTCAGTTGTTTATGCTGGCTCCTCGCATAGTTTCTTCCTTTTGTTGTTTTTTTCTCAGTTGGTTAGGTTGTCCCTTCATTGAGTAGTTCTCCTCAATTGTTGGTTTACTTGGATTCCCATTCGGTTTATCTGTTTATTCAGTAAGTCGGTTTGTCTCCTCAGTTGGTTGGGTTAGCCACGTGGTTGACTGAATTGTCTTCCGGTTTGTTTAATTGTTAGCAAACCTATTGTATTGACAGGCCCTTTCTTTGGTTTGTCTTCCAGTGTGTCATGTGATGGAATTTTGAGTGACGACAAAGGCAAGCCTCGCTAAAGAAATGTTGAACACTGTGTGCTTAATACCTTAATCTCAAATAAAATATTTTACTGAAATGAACAGGTGTCATATGAGGCCATCTTCTCCTTTTCATTATAACCAGTTGAAGAGGTGATTGGGTCAGCCAAAGCACTATAAACTTTGAGTAAAAACGCTCAAAATTTCCTACACATACCTGTGCAAGGATGTTTGTTCTGGGGCAGAGTAAGTAACTTGCTAGCCTTGTTTGTACTCCAACAAAGTAAGGAGCCATTTTGGTCTCCCGAAGGGCCGGTCCAGCCAAGTGAGCGGGAGCTCCAACCATTGGAGAAATCTTTAGCCACCGAAGTGGGACCCTCCAACAAATTGTTAGTGGCACTCAAGCCAAGTGAAACACACCTTTGCCAAATGAGGCGACCTCCAGCAGACTGGTGATGCATACTTATCCTACTAAGGGGTCCCACCCATCATCCTAAGGATATGCTCACATCCAGCTTGGCAGAATGTCACAACAAGTTAACTAGGGATTTTGCCTGACATGGCTGTGGCTGGCTAAGCCTTGTCAGCACAAGCTAGGCCAGGTGTCTCCAACCAGTGGATAGTGAGCTACCCATAGTGCCCAGACACCTTCAAAGTAGCTCGCAGCCTTGAGTTCATTTTTAAGCAAGCACAGGGTCACATTTTAAGGTTAAGGGAAGGCTGTGTTTACTTTACATTATTATCATCAGGCTGCAGATAGCAGGGCCTGATAATGAGCAGTGATCAGACTGATTTTTGGGCCAGGCTGGGTCACAGAGGTGAAGACTTGAAGCACTGAAGTATTTGATTCTTAAATAAAAGTCCTTGTGGAGTCAATATTGGAGCGTGAGAACAAAATGTTTCTGAATGCTTTTGAATGGGAGAAAATTTTAATGAAATATTACCTAAATTATTAACTTTTAATTTTAATTTTCTCCCATTTCAAAGGCCTTTTGCTTCTAGTGGCCAGTAGACACTGTGCCATGTTTTTAACTGAAAATAGTAATTTTTTTCAAATAGGAGAAATTTAAAGTGAAGAAAACATTTTCTATGAAACATTAAGTATTAATGTCTTTCTCCGCTTTCAATTAAGCTAAATACGTCTTAATGTTTTATGGAGCATGTTTATTCACTTAAAATTCATCCCATTTAAACAAATGTATTTTTCTGTTGTAAATATGGCAGCATGGCTACAGGCCACTGGGAGCAAGATGCTTGGTGTTTGTAAATGTGACACTTCGAAATGGGGGAAAATTTAAATGATTTTTATAGAATCCATATAAACGAAGTTAAGACTTCAGTTTAATTTTCTCGATACAGTACAATATTTATAAGTGAAAAATACTGCCATTATTATAAGTTGGAGACGTTCAAAGTGCAGAAAAATGTTCCATATTCTGAACGTTTTTGCAGAACATTTTTCTGCACTTAAAATTTTTCCCATTTGTGTTATACATGTAACGGGGCCACATATGGCGAAAGGTATGTCCTGTACCACAAGCACATACGACAGTCTCTCACTCACCTGAACACATATATCCCACTCATACGCATACATTTTCATACATCCCGAAAGACCACACTCACTGACACACATGGCAGCCCTTTCATAGTGCCACTAGGCTAAGTATTTTGTTCACACCATAGCATTTAGCTCTATGGACATTAGGCTTAAAGTCAATTAAGCTGGGCATGGGGGTGTCTGGTAACAATGCGCAATTTGCTTAGCCCTCAGTAGTTCACAATGATTTTCACTGATCCGAAGTAGCTCTCACTTCAGTAAAGGTTGGAGGCCCCTGAGCTAGTCTCTCTTCCTGATAGGACACTTGACTTAGCCTTCCTGGCCTCTTAGGAAATCTCTGAGTTCCTGAGAACCCATTCCACTGGCTTTTCCTGCAATCTTCCCTTCCAGTAACAGAGCAACAGTTTGCAACTGTCGCACGTTATAAATATCATTTCCACTCCCCATTCTGTTTGTTTTAGCTTGAACGCAAGTTTAGTCTAAGCAGTAGGTCTCTGTTTTCTCTTACAGGAAGTGTGTGGGGTGGCCATGACCCCTACATGACTCACACGCTGTCACTTCCTCTGTTGTGGTTGTCGGTCGGGAGCCGCTGTTTGTTTTCTGCCTCCCTTCTCGGGAATTTTGGAACTAGTAGTTCCTTGAGTGAGTCCTCTCACATTCTGTGTGCTGTTTTCCAGTTCCGAATATCCTCTGAGAAGTTTAAGCCCACAGGAAGAATATTTGAGGCTTTTGATCAAGCTAATGTTTTAACCAAACAATAATGGTTTCCATGCAGGAGTCTCCATTAAAGTGTTTGTTGAGAATGCCAGGAGTGACACCAAACGTCAAAAAGAAATACTATAATTATGGAATACTTCTCTATTGAATAGGAACCACAAATTTCGTTCCTATACACTTTGATTTAAAGAAAAAAAAAACGAATTCATGTGATAAATGCGGAGTTCATCCCAATCAAGCCAGTTGGAGTAACACACATTAAACATGCATTAGCAATTCAGATAGTTCTACCTCATAACTGAAAGTGCTTCTTTAGCGACAGATGAATTTAGACTTGCAATAAGTGAACATCCATGGACTGTCACCTATCCTTGCACCAATACAAGGATCAGTGACAGAGTACATACATGGACATTCATCCATCTACAGGCTCTTTCTAGCCATCACCCATTCTAATGTTTGCAATAAACGCACAATGTTAACATATGCAAAAATTGAGAAGAATAAATGTTAAGTGGCAGCCTGAAGGGATTATCTGTGGAGCTGCGGGTTGCTAAAATACAAAAGAAGATGCACATATGATCAGGCAAAATGCCACCACTCACAAGGCAACAGAGCCAATTGCAGAAATGTGTTTACTCTTTGCCCCAAGCAGTATGCTGTCAAGTGGAGAAGCAGAATGTGAATGGCACTCAGACAGAAGGGGGCTGACACAAAGACTCTGTATGTATGTGTATTCATGTATGGTTTGTTGTTGATCTATTTGCAGTGGCCCAGAAGCTACACCTGCTAGTCCTCCATGCACCACAGTGCAAATGCTCAACCCCTAGGGTATGCCAAAGGAAACAACCAAGGCTAAAAATCTTTTCCTATCACATTAATCTGTGAGATTCCATGTAACAAAAAAAACCTGTCTATTGGCTTTAACATCCTCAAAGGCATATGACTTTACCGTATGATTTTCACAATATATAAACCAGGCGTACTAATGTTATCATTTTCCATAATAACAGATCAGACCTACAGCATCTGACATAACTTTTCCTAATGAACCAATAAGGCCTGTAGTCTTCATCACAGGCTTCTCAACATAACTGGCATCTGCCTACTAGATCTGGTACAAGCTCTCTCACTGTGCAGCCTTCAGGCAGAAAGTCAGCAAAATTACAACTATTTATAAAATTACAGTTAGCAAAACAATATATAATCCCTCTTAAGAATGAAGTCTTAAAAGGATTGTCACAGTACTAGTCTTCTGCCACAAGGGTTTATCTGAGAGAGTTCCCAACAACAAAACCATTGCTAAGTTCATCTGTGAGATTCCATGCAACAAAATGCCAGTCGACAGCCTCCAACACCGTTTAATAACAACCCACCTGTAGTGGCCTATTGACTTTAATAAATGTATTTCACAATAATCAAGTCAGGCCTACTACCTTTGTTGTAAATGTTTATAATAAATAGATTAAATCCAGGGCATCTGTCATTACATTTCTCAATGAACCAATCAAGCCTACAGCCTTCCTCCTTGGCTCTCCCTCATAATGAACTGAGACCTCCTGTATTGCACATAAGCTGGCAACCATCAATCAGTCATACAATCACAAACGTGCAAATATATGCAGAATTACGGTTGGCAAAACAATATACAACCCGTCTGAAAACGACTAAGCAAGAATCATCACATTACAACTCTTTAACTCCAAGTGTTTGTCAGAGCGAGTAACCTACACCAAAACCCTTGCATTTTGTGATTATCTGTGAGCTACCATGTTACAAAAAGTCTGTCTACAGCCTTTAATACAGTGCATTGAGAGTCCACCTTTAAACACCTATTTGCTTTAACATGTGTTTTTCGCAATGAATAAGTCTGGCCTACTGCCTTTGTTGTAAATTTTCATAATAAACAGATCACGCCTGTGGCAGCTGACAAATGTTTCCAACGAACCAATCAGTCCTACAGTCTTTATCACGGGGTTGTCGTCATAATAATTTCAGGCCTATTGAATTCTGCACATGCTATATCACAAGGCAACCCACAGTTGGCAAAAAAATATTAAACCTCTCATAAAAGGGTTAACAAGGACTTTCAAAGTGCAGATCTTCCAGCCACAGGGTTTGTCAAAGGGGGTAACCAGAGAATGAAACCAATACCCTTGCTTACTACAGCAATCTGTGAGAATACATGTAACGCAACACCTGTCTACAGGCTTTAATTCAGCGTAATAACAATCCACCCTTTACGGCCTATTGGCTTTAACATTATTTTCTCAATAAAGAAGTCAGATCTACTAGTGCTTGATGTACATTTATGGGACGCTCTCACTTCACATTTATTCTTAAATGTTTTTTACATGCTTGTTAAAATTGTGTGTCTGTTATGTTGCAGATAGGAAAATGGGTGAAGGCCTATTAGCTTTAACATGGTTTTTCCAATACACAAGTCAGCCTGCTATGTTTGTTGTATATTTTCATAATAAAAAGATTAGGCCTATGTCCTCTGACATAACGGTTTCTAATTAGCCAATCGGGCCTATGGTCTTTATCACTGACTTGCTACCATAACCAATGCATCCCTACTATATTCCGCATATTTTCTCACAACGCAACAAGTGGTATACAGCCATAAAATGACAGATGTATACAAAATTACAGTTGGCAAAACAATATACAAACCTTTGTAAGATGGCATAACCAGCATTCTCAAATGCAAATCTTCTACACTGAGGCTTAGTCAGGGGGTAACCCCCCCCCAAACCCTTGCCTATTATGGTAACTTGAGATTACATATAGGAAAGTACAGTTCTATAAGCTTTAACACAGTGTAATGACAATCGACCCTTAAGGGCCTGTTGGCTTCAACATATAGCTTTAACCCATTGACACTACTGGTAAAGCATTTTCACAAGCTGTATCAGACGCCTCTCAGCAATGGAAACGTTGGAACTGTTTGGTAAGTCACCCTTAACTACCAAAAGCATTGCAATGCCAAAGCAGCTGTAGGTTGTGCACTAGGCAAATGCCTATAACATAACAGCTCGGCTGATGGTAGTCACTACCGCTTGAAGGATCAACTTTCACGACTTTGGAGGGCCATGGCCACACTTTTTGGAGACCTGTCTCCTTTCACGAAACTGACTAAATCTGGGTGTCTCACGACAACGTTTGTGAATCTAGAGGGGCATTCCAACTTAGTGCCTTAGGGAGATGAAAGACAGCTGACTCACAAACCACTTTGTGAAACAGCTCGGTATACATACCACCTCCCCGGGCTCTGACCGAACTGCTCACTGGATCTCTGGATGTAGGAGACGGTAGAGTAGACCTCTTTGAATTTGTGCCAAACAGCTTGAAATGTTATCTTATTGTAGGAAACTTCACACCTGAAAATGTTTGCCTCTGTTTTGCATACAGGACACAGCAAATAAGCCTGCCCACCAGCTAGTGGCTTCACAAAATGTTCTTGTGTAGGCCATCTTAAGCCTCCTGAAAACGGACCGATGTGACCATCACTACTTTTTAGGTCACACCTACAGACAGCTTTTTGCTGTCTGTGGCCAATTACCTCTTGCATGCAGTAGCAATTCTTAGAGTGGTCTTTGGTTCAGACCATTGCTTACTATTTGTTGACTTTCTTGTCCTTCTCATTTGCTTGACCCTTCCCGCCCCCCTCCCTCCCCCTCCCAGAGCTTAGAATCCTTTTGATTGGATGACTTGTATCCTTCCGTGGCTCAACATCCGGGAACTGCCATACTCTTTTTCTTTCATCACTTCAAAGAGTGCATGGGTTTCCTTGCTCTCTCCCTTTAGGTTTCTTCCCCCTCAACATTGCTGTCACCCAACACTCTCTGTGTTGCTCCCTACCAACCTCATCAATTGTTTCCACTGCTCCTTCACGTCCCACTCAACTTATTTATTTTTTTTAAATTTATTTTTTACCTGCCTCCACCCCATTCAGCTCTCCTGTTGTTGCCTTCCCCACCATCACTGTCCCCGCTGCTCATGACGTTCAACAGCGTTTCCTTGCAACCACCCACCTGTTCCACTGTTGGTCCCCCGCCCCTCACTTTTTTTTTTTTCCTTCCTTCCTGTTTTTTGGACGGCCCAGCAGCTGCAATTTGTTTCAGGGCCACTCCTTTCTAAATAAGGCGCTATCATGCACTCTTTATAATTTTTTTATATTGCCACCCCAAGAGGGGGGTGTCTGCTATCTTGGAACGGCAAATTAAAAAGAAAATAAACCGCCTCTGCGGTATCATGTCGTGATGCATGCACGCTTGTATGTCATCACTGTGTGGCCGCCGCAGCGGCATGATGCATATATGCTCATACATGAAGACGCATGTGCACCTGTACGTCATCACTTGGAAAGAAGCATTTTATTTTTCATTTTTCCAGTGCTAAGCAACATCGGCAAAAAGCCTTGGCAAAGCCAATAGCGCGACACATCGGCTTTGCCAATGCTTGTTACGATTTGTATGTCACAGGATTGAATCCTGGCACAGCCGATTTGGTCTTTCATCCTTCTGAGGCAGAAAACGGAGTACCATTCGATTAGATAATAATAAAAATTGTTACTTGAAGTGCTTAGACACAGCAGGTGTGGTATGAAACACTATGCAAAAAACAGGTTATTCATAATATTATTTGCTGTGTTGAACAAAATACATTCTTAAATGTCATTCCACAACCAAATAATGCCAACACGA